>JBBDHG010000234.1:1490000-1502500 GCA_037951165.1 Lophius americanus
CGCGCTGAATGGAAAATGAGAGACTTACCGATTGCTTGTGCAAGAGATACGACAACATCCTGGCAGGAAGTGTCCAGAGATAGACCACACACCACTTTGACCACACCCTCCACCCACACCTTCAGCTCCATCCCTCGCCGTCTGCGCCACCTGTAGGGCAAAATGGGTAACATAAGGCAGAAAATATAGAAATATTGAATAAGTGTTACAGTAAACCAATAATGAAAAGTCCCCACATCAATGTTTTTTGACGTGTTTACGTATCTCTCCTTTAAGGAGATAGATGGATGGAGGGATTTAAAGGACTCAGAGTTGGTTATATATAAATACCTGTGAAACGGAAATGTGCTACAAATTAAGTTTGTATTTAAAGAGCAATCAGCCATAACATTCTGACCAACGACGGTTGAAGTGAATGAGATTGGTTATCTGGTTACCATGGTTACGTGTCAGAATTGAGGAAGCCTGAGGATGCTGACCGACCAGATGCTCTGATAGCAGACGATGCCAAAGAACAAAAATGCTAAGATAGCAGAGGATGCTAAAGGGTGGTCTGCTAAGATAGCAGAGGATGCTAAAGAACCAACCAACTGCTGAAGGGCTTTGTCTTGTCTTCTTCGAAATGTTACACTAACGACCATGTTTGAGCTGTTTGTTTTAGGTAGGTAACGATTATGGCTCTGTGTTTCTTAATGATCCACGCATAAGAGGGTTAATCCGGTGTCATTATATCAGATTCTTCTTCTATTGAGAAATGATGATTTTCTTTTGAAATAGGGAAATAATCTTATTCCTCTCACAAAATATAAATACATGGACCACATTGAGTATTTACGTCTGATTTCTGTTACTCTTAAAACAAACATATGAAACTGATTTGGAATTTTCAGAAGGAAAGCAGTGGCTGAGATTGAAGTGGGTTAATCTGTGTGTGCGCGCCTGTGTGTGTGTGTTTTGCATATTTGCAGAAGACACACAGGTTTCCCTTCGTCAGGAATGTTGCAGAACAAGCTGACGGTCCACAAGGACTCAGGCTCCTCCCACACAGGCCTCTGTCAGAGAACGCGCTCAGTATCGATCTCATTCACAAATAAAGAGCAGGAAATTATCCTGTGAACAAAAAAACCCCACTTGAACCATTTTTGAAAAAAAACTAAACAATTTGCTTGCCATCCATCAGAGTATCTCTAAAAACCTTCATCCTGATGGAAAAACATGTTGCTCATGTCTTAAAAAGTCACTTTCCCACGCTTTCATTCCTGGATGAAACCAATCTCCAAATCCACTATCAACTTACTCAGTTTCACTTTATTCCCTCACATGACATTATATCGACGTTCAACTCTTGCATTTCCGTCCTTTTCTGCACAATAACAGAAATCTCTCCACAGGTTACATCTTAAATGTTTGATTTCAGCCTCTTTCATTCGTTACCCTGGTGCTGGTTCCAAACCCTGAGCTGAAAGCTTCTAATCCTGAGCAACTAAACTGAGAAGTTCAGATTCCTGAAGATTAGAATATTAACATTTCTTAAGAAATTTCAAAACGTGACTGATGGCCAAATCGAAGGACCGTTATGAACCTGTATTATTTCACTGTATGAACCTGGATTATTTCACTGTATGAACCTGGATTACTTCACTGTATGAACCTGGATTACTTCACTATTGATCCTGGATTATTTCATTGTATGGTCCTGGATTATTTCACTTTAAGAACGTGGATTATTTCACTGTTTAAACCTTTGTTATTTCACTGTAAAATCCTGGATTATTTCACTGTATGATCCTGGATTATTTCATTTTAAGAATATGGATTATTTCAATGTATGAACCTGGATTATTTCCACTATGATCCTAGATTATTTCAATATACGGTCCTGGATTATTTCCCTTTAAGAAAGTGGATTATTTCACTGCCTGATACTGGATTATTTCATTGTATGAACCCGTATTATTTCACTGTAGGAGCCTGGATTATTTCAACGTATGAACCTGGATTATTTCACTGTATGATCCTTGATTATTTCATTGGTTGATACTGGATTATTTCACTGTATGAACTTGGATTATTTCATTGTATGACCCTGGATTATTTCACTATATGAACCTGGATTACTTCATTGTATGATCCTGGATTATTTCACTGTAGGATCCCAGATTATTTCCCTTAAAGAACGTGGATTATTTCACTTTGAGAACCTGTATTATTTCAATGTATGATCCTGGATTATTTCAATGTATGATCCTGGATTATTTCATTGTATGAACCTGGATTATTTCACTGTATTAACCTGGATTATTTCACTATATGATCCTGGATTATTTCCCTTAACGAACGTGGATTATTACATTTAAAGAACCTGGATTATTTCCCTGTATGAACCTGGACTCTTTCACTGGTAGGACATCTGTCTTCAGTGTACCTGAAGGAAAAGCTCTCGCCACGTTGCTACGGTGACACGTCGGTAAGAACAGTAGAAATATTGGTAATAGTACTTTTGTATTTCTGCATTGAGAATTGTCCCGTTGCCATGGTTACAGATTGTTTCTTAGGAGAGTTTCTTTCACATTTTGCAACAATTATGAGTCTATGTAAACGTGTAAAAGTGGTGTGGAAGAAGATCCTCTCAGAGGAGGGACTCCTGTAAATATTCACCAGTGCTAAACACAGAGCTATGAATTTAAACACAAAGACTGCAATATATCAGAGCTCAGAGAGGAAATTTGACCAGCTCACCTGTTAGCGCTCCCAGTCCGTGTTCTGATGTGTTCAGGTACCCAAACACTGGCCTTCACACGGGGAGGAGGAGGAGGAGGAGGAGGAGGAGGAGTGAAGCTGTGGAATGCAGCCTTTCTGGATGCGCTGCATGAAATGTGACATCACTCCCAAAGCAGTGGGAGGTGAAGAAGTTCACCTACCCAGGTAGAATTTTAAATTTAAATCCACTTTCCACTCTGGGGGAAACATTACATCAGAATGAGCTTTGCATACTGTGAGGGATGATGGGTAAACTTGTTTTTCATGCATTTCTGCATGAAGCTGCAGAAACTCCTCCCTTCTTAAACGATATCAACACTTTCAAACCTCGCACATGATGATGGCGCTTTTATTCTATCGCCATTGTTCTCCCTCCACTTCCCGTGTCCGTCTGAGCTGTGATGTCACTGTGATACCGACAGCGGCCGTCCCACTGTGTGCAGAAGATAAAACTTGATGGGAGTTGCTCTCTCACCGCTCTTTCTGTAAATACCCAGCATTCCTGTCTGCATGTGTGAGCTGAGGATTAACACCTCTGCCCTGCCGCTTCTCCTCCAACACAGCATCAAACACGGAAACACGCGAGTCCAGAGTGGAGGCGGTCTCACCAGGAGGGTCCCCCCCCCCCCCCCCCCCCGCCGGCTATGAGGGAGGAATTTAATCGGGTTTAGGTTCTCTAAGACCTAAACCACTGGTGTGAAAAGTATTCACACCCCCACCCCAAATCTGATCATCTAGATGTTCCACCATCAGCAGCAACATCTGGAACCCAACACGCGTTTGACATCACTGTGGTCCAACTTTGACCCACTCTCCTCAGCGGTACCGCTCCAGAGCAGATACATCGGAGGGTTTATGAGCAGGAAGTGATCTTCTCAGGTCAAAACTAGGTAGGTAGGTAGGTAGGAAGGTAGGTAGGTAGGTAGGTAGGTAGGTAGGTAGGTAGGTAGGTAGGTAGGTAGGAAGGATAGAAAGTAGGTAGGTAGGTAGGTAGGTAGGAAGGACAGAAAGTAGGTAGGTAGGTAGGTAGGTAGGTAGTTAGGTAGGTAGGTAGGTAAGTAGATAGGTAGGTCGGTAGGTAGGTAGGTAGGTAGGTAGGTAGGAAGGACAGAAAGTAGGTCGGTAGGTAGGTAGGTAGGTAGGTAGTTAGGTAGGTAGGTAGGTAGGTAGGTAGCTAGGGAGCTAGGTAGGTAGGTAGGTAGGTAGGTAGGTAGGTAGGAAGGATAGAAAGTAGGTAGGTAGGTAGGTAGGTAGGAAGGACAGAAAGTAGGTAGGTAGGTCGGTAGGTAGGTAGGTAGTTAGGTAGGTAGGTAGGTAGGTAGGTAGGTAGGTAGGAAGGAAAGAAAGAAAGTAGGTAGGTAGGAAGGAAGGTAGCTAGGGAGCTAGGTAGGTAGGAAGGAAGGTAGGTAGTTAGGTAGGTAGGTAGGTAGGTAGGTAGTTTAGGTAAGTAGATAGGTAGGTAGGTAGGTAGGTAGGTAAGTAGATAGGTAGGTAGGTAGGTAGGTAGTTTAGGTAAGTAGATAGGTAGGTAGGTAGATAGGTAGGTAGGTAGGTAGGTAAGTAGATAGGTAGGTAGATAGGTAGGTAGGTAGTTTAGGTAAGTAGATAGGTAGGTAGATAGGTAGGTAGGTAGTTTAGGTAAGTAGATAGGTAGGTAGGTAGGTAGGTAGGTAGGTAGGTAGATAGGTAGGTAGGTAGGTAGGTAGGTAGATAGGTAGGTAGGTAGGTAGGTAGATAGGTAGGTAGGTAGGTAGGTAGGTAGGTAGGTAGTTTAGGTAAGTAGATAGGTAGGTAGGTAGGTAGGTAGGTAGGTAGGTAGGTAGGTAGGTAGATAGGTAGGTAGATAGGTAGGTAGGTAGGTAGGTAGGTAGGTAGATAGGTAGGTAGATAGGTAGGTAGGTAGGTAGGTAGGTAGGTAGATAGGTAGGTAGGTAGGTAGATAGGTAGGTAGGTAGGTAGGTAGGTAGGTAGATAGGTAGGTAGGTAAGTAGATAGGTAGGTAGATAGGTAGATAGGTAGGTAGGTAGGTAGGTAGATAGGTAGATAGGTAGGTAGGTAGGTAGGTAGGTAGGTAGATAGGTAGGTAGGTAAGTAGATAGGTAGGTAGATAGGTAGATAGGTAGGTAGGTAGGTAGGTAGGTAGGTAGGTAGGTAGGTAAGTAGATAGGTAGGTAGATAGGTAGGTAGGTAGGTAGGTAGTACCAGCGCACAGTGAGGTGATCTACAGAGAACAGAGAACTAAAACCGTGTAGTTTGATTTTTTTGGATCACATAAAAGATTTATATTTTATAATAGATTTTATGGATATTCAAACTGCAAATGTATTTATTATAATTATTTCGTATATATATATATTGTTTTTATGCCGTCGGAGGCAAAGGGGAAACAGGAGGGAAGTGTTCATGCGGTGCTGATGTTAAATCAATAAAAAGAGTTGAAGAGGAAATGCAAAGGGCTTTTGAAGAAAGAGCAGCTGTGCGCTCAGGATTACGGCTCAGATTAAACTTCATAGATAGTTGCTCTTTTATTCCTGCGGTCCATGAAGGCGTTTGTCCCCTCTCCACTAATCATAACGCATGTTCAGAAATAATCGTAACAGCCAGTACATTTTGCATTTCCTATTTTGATGACGTCAAGATACGAATATTGAAATATATCGCATATTATGTTACGTATCGATATAATTCTTCTCCAATTTTCCTTTCCATTCATTTGGTGTTTCTTTTCAACTGACTGCTGAACTGAATCAAATAACACAATCCGCTTGGATCAACTCGGCGTGGAGATGCCGATAACTTCATTCATCATCCGTCTGAAAGAATGGAGGCGTCGATGAGGTTTGAACAAGAGTCAAAGATAGAACGAAGCCACACGGTCGCTGGTTGCTTGAGAACATATTTAATCACGAAGCATCACAGTCAACACACTTTCAAACTCCTTGTTCACTGCAATTCACGAACAGTCATGTCCTGTGAGCACAATCCACGATCGTGTCATCAGCAGCGTCATTGTTTTCATGTGCAGCAAGAAGAGGGAAGGAAACGGGCTTGTAATCGTCAAAAACACCAAAACAGCAGCACAAAACACGCGTTTGAGTCGCTAATGTTTCCATCTGTATGACTTCTACTTAACCTCAGTTACTCGTTAGTAATGTGGGGAAGATTTGCTTCATCCAATGTCACAAACAGGGAACTTAAAAATGAGAAAAATCAGGGAAGAAATGATCAGAATTATTTCTTATTTTCAATCTCCAATCGATCAAACCTAATGTCTCCGCTTTGAAATGTTGTTTTTTGTTTTGTTTTTTTACAGCAATTAAAAATCGAACTGATGTTTGTCATCTGTGTGATGGAACCGTGACAACACCCAACAAAGCCTTTAGCAAAACAAAAGACAAAAATATAAGATGGTCTCTTTACGTGATCTTTGAAGTGCGTCATTATCTCAAAGGTCAAACCGATCTCCACTGTGAGGCACATTTTCTTCATCATTGTCAACTTCATCAGGGACAACGGCTGAAGGCCTGAGGAATTTGATTAAAAACGAAAAATGTTTGCACCCCTCAACACATAGAGAAGTAAAATGAAAGTGTAGAGCTGGTTTATCGTTCAAGTCGTCCACCAGTCCAACGGATTCAGCGTTTGGTCCTGGTTTAATCATTGGTCACAAAAACGGCTACATTAATAAAAGCTAAACCAAAATAAATCACGGTATCTTAACCACACAGAAACCGAAGCTGTAGAGAAACAGAAACGACGTATAATAACCCCCCCCCCCCCCGGTTGTGTCCAGTTCCTGAGGTAAACAGTCACATGTTTATCTCTTCAGGATCCTCCCCTCGCTGTCAGACGCTGAGCATCATTATGAACCTGTGAGGGGGGAAAACAAGTGGGTTACGTTTACGTTCATTTCCCCCTACAGCATTACAATACACTGATTTAACGTCCCAATTGAACTGCAACCCATTTCACTCAATTCTTATCTTTGCAAAAAAATTTGAACCCCAAAAAAGTTTGGAACATACTGAAACGGTCTGTCCATTTAACTGGACCAATGGTTTCGTGGAGATGTTCACCTTTCTCCCTTATCTAAGTTCTGAGGTATAGATAATAATAGTGAAATACTTTGGTTACTTTGATATTTCCATAGATGTTTATTATACCATGAGAATCTCATACCGGGGCAGCCTGACTTTGGCGGTACTTACATGAATCACATGTTGTTCACTTTATGTTGAAAGCATCTTTGAGTCCTTTCAGCGCTTTTTCCTTTGTGATGCTCCTCCATTGGTCTGGAATATCAGCTGGCTGGGTATCGTATTGTTCAGCAAATCTGTCATTGTACTTGAACAGGACGAACTTCCAGTAGTCAGATGCCTCTATGGTGGGGTCTGGAGGAATGTACCACGTTGGGTAGTAGGTGATGTACTCCTTGTAAGGATGCCACTTCTTGTCGGTGTCTGCGTTTTTGAACCTACGTTCACTGTGCACATCTGTTGTACACAGCGATTCAACCAGCTTGTCACTCTTGTCATAACTAAATCCACCGAGACCTTGCGGCCGATGAACCGTCGATTGATGCTTGTGTTCTTTGCCTCCGGCCTCACAAGGGACTTTACAAAATGGACATTGATGTCCACAACCAAACACTCGTTTGAAAAGCTGATCTTGTGGTTTGATTGGAAGCTCTTCCAGAGTCTCTGTGATGTCTACAGAGTTTGAGAATTCCTCCCGCAGTTTTTCCTTCAGTTCATTCAGTGACTTCATGAGGCTCTCTGTAAATGGATGACATGTGCATTGGATTTGAAACAGAGTTGTTTCTTCTGCCTCCTCTGACATCGAGATGTCTTTTATCAAATACTGGCGTACGTTTCTGATGAGCGTTCTGATGCTTTCCTTGTTATCGGGCAGCGGAGCACCATCTTCTTCTTTTGAGGCCCTTTCAAATGCTTCCGTTATTTTCTGAATGACGACCTGCAGGTTCTTCATCTTCAGTTGGCCCAAAGTGTCATCTTCAGCCATTTTTTCTTGGATTTGCTGAAATATCCAATCCTTAACATACATTTCATAGTTAGTGATGTACATTAAAAGACTGTTAAAATCTTCTTTTTCCAGCAACTCTTTCTGGATGTTGTATTGGAAATAGTAGCGCGAACTGTACTGTGCTGAGTGGGTACTTGCCAAAATGTCATCAACGATGTCTATCCCCAGAGAAATGCTGACGTACTCCTCAATTCCAGGTTTGAGGCAATTACTGACAAAATCAGACGCTTTGCGTTGGCAGTCATCTCTCTCCTTGTAGAGGCCGAGAAAATCGCTCAGGTACTGACTTTTGTACTTCCTCAGCTGAATCTGGGGATCTCTTTCTTTCAAGAATTTTCTGTGCATTTGAAGGAACTCTCTTGAGGCGATGCTGCAAATGTGAAGTTTCAAGTCGATCTCAAAACTGTTATTGTACTCCTTCCCCCATTTTTGAAGGGATTCATCTACCTGTTCCAGAAGTTCCTTTGTAAAGCCCTCATTGTAATCTGCGTTTGTTGCTGCAATACTCTGTATATGCTGTGTGCAAGACCTAATGACGCCGTTTGCAAAGGCCTTCAATTCTCCCTTTGAATCTTTTTTCCCAAACAATTTCTTCAAGAACCCTGTTGGACCCCCATCACTTGTCATCAGTTGACTCACATATTTGTTTAGGTCTCCGATGTTCACCATTTCCTCGTAGATATTACGGTTTAAGAATGTCTTTTTCAACTGGGTCAGGATGGATCCAGGAATGTCTTGTTCTTTTAGACCAGACACATTTGCAGTGACTTGATCCCACATGTTCTGGAACTCGGTTTCCAATTCCTCATCAGACAGAGAGCGGCTTTTGCATTTGCTCAAGAGACTCATGACTTGATCCTCAATTCTTCGTCTGTGTTTTCTTTGAATGTCTAAAACCTGTCTTGAACTTTTTCTCAGATCAAGTGCATAATCCAGTTTATTGTCCACCGAATGTCTGATTTCATTTACTAGGCCTTTGATGCTGTTTAAAAATTCACTTTTGTGTTTCTCTATTAGATGTACATTCCGGTCTTTTCTTTTGTAGTATTCCTGAAGTTTGGCCGTCATTGCATTTTGATGCCGTGCTATTTCCGTTAATGCCTGGGATTTTTTGCTTTCAACCAATCTTCTTACATCGCTGAGGTCGGAGTCATTGTCAGTGTTTGCGATTTCTACCTCTGCTCCTTTTTGCCAGGTGAGAATCTCTTTCCTGGCCACCCATTCCCATTGACTGAACTCTTTGCAAAGGTTGTCGTATGCTTGAGCCACAAGAGTGTTCCAGAAACTGAAGATAAAGTTCTCCTGTTTTACTGCTTTCCAGAGACTTCTCATCCATTCCAGGAACTGTGGAACCTGCGAAACTTTATCCCCGGTGTCAGGTTTCACAGTCTCAAAAAGATTTTTCTTGAAATCTGCGACAGCTTCACTGTAACCTGTGTTCACTGATGCCATTGGTGGTGTCCCATGCCAGAGTCCCGGAATGTTCCAGTTGTTTTTTTCTATGTCGTAGTCCAGCACATCTGTGAATGCCTTAGTCGAGGCCTGCTTTTCCATTTCAGCTGCAATTCGAGTCATTTCATTGAGTTGATCCAAGAAATTTTGTCTTTCAACCCTGGTCTTTTCATGAGCTGAGACCCCAGCAACATTCTGGTGCACAAAGTGGCAAGCCGGTTTTTTACCAATTTTAGTCATCCTCAAGAATGCATGAGTTGCAATTTGTAGGACATCTTTCATTTCAGTGGAGTTCTCCATTGCGACATTGATAATGGTAATGTCACTTAAACCGATGACAAAGGTTGCCAGCTGGTTGTCATGCTCATAGCTGTCTTCCAGTAGAGCCAACTGAGGAGACTTAAGGCCCTCTGTGTCGATGAGGACAATGAAGTCACAATTCAGATTGTATTGCATGTCCTCACCCACTTTGATGAAGAGCATATAAGCTCCTCTTGTACATCTGCCACTGCTGACAGGAAACTGCACACCAAACATGGTGTTAAGGAGCGTTGACTTTCCACTACTTTGAACACCCAACACTGTCAGTACCAACATTCGGCTTTTCTGTCCAACCTTTTTGTGAAGCTCCATTAGCACGTCTGTCACCCATCTCTCTGGTATGTTGGAAGTATCTCCATCCAAGAGTTCTAGAGGATATCCATCCAGCAGTATTTCGGCACCCAGAGCGGGGAGATGAGACATTGCATCAGCACTTTGTTTTGACTGCACGGCGACTTCATAGATCAGTGCCAACTCTCGCATATAATGCTCTAATCCTATAGAGTTATCCACCAATATCTTACCCAGCTCTGCGATCTCTTTGAGGTTGACATCCTTTCTCTCCCTCTGCTTAGCCAACTCCTGGCGCAATGAAGCAACCTGAATTTCAGATGGCACATGTGCATTCAGCTTCAATTTCATCCACTTGAGGAAAAAATCTCTTTTCTTTTTATCGCTGTTTGATAGGTGTTCAACAAAACTCTTCATAGCTCGGGACAGCGGCTTTTTGCCGAGCTCCTTCATTATCTGTTGTTTTTCTTCCTGCAGCTGACATTTATATTTTTCCAGACTTTGGTCACCAGCGTTTCTTAATCTGCACTCTTCTATGGCTAACTGTGATAGCCTCTTCCAGTTGATCCCTTGCAAAGGAAGTTGGGTTTTTTTGTACAGCGTCGTAGACTCAGCAATGCCATTCATGACTTCCTCGGCTGCCTTCTTTTGGTCATCACTCGTGCATTCATCCACAGACAGACCAAACCGAACAGCACTGTCTTGCATTTTTTCAACGCCGATAGTGGTTTTGGAATCCGTCTGTGATTTCTTGATTGCTGCAGTAAGTTTTTCTGAAAACCCCGCAACATTAACCTTAGGGTCTTTGATTTTCACATTGCTTTTGGGTAAGTCTAATTCCATCAGAAGTCTCTTTGCAGACATGAGGTCCTCTTTAGTATCATTTCCTTTGTGGTTTACAACCAAGAACAGTTTGGATTTGACATTTTCAAGAGCAGTCAGAATCTGTTGCTCATCTTCTTCAACCTTGTCCAGAAACACAAACGTTGCAGTTGACACATGAAAAAGAAATTTGAATTGGGCGAGTGATTGACCAATGTCTCCTCTCAGATTGGCAAAGGCAACTGGCTGTGGAAAGATGTCAAGATTGTCTCTGCCACAGGGGAGGCACCAGGCTATATCGACCAGACCATCGGAGATCTTTCTTCCCTGTGCTCCTCCCTTCATATCTTTGTGGATGAATATGTTGTTGTTTGACTGGCCACGGCTGAGAATATGATTCAGAAACTGGGATTTGGATAGGCCTGACTTTTTCAGCCTGACAAAGGAATACAATGGTATATCAGCTTGGACAATGGCTTTCTCAACAAACCCTCTTGTCTCAGACAAATCTTGTGGACGCCAGTCTTTGATAATGTCTCTCAGAGCCCATAACATCAGGGTACACTCGCTTTTATAGCCATGGGGCAACAGCAGTGGGACAGAGAACTGGCACATTGACATCTTGAGGGATATTTCTTGTTGCAAGAAGCTGTCAGCACAATAGAAGACCGCTGCTATGAGATCGAGAGGGTTAACCTCGGTTTCCAGTGCAGTGTCGTCCATAGTGTAAAGATCCAGGTCAAAGGAATCATTGTTTTCTTCATGGTGGTTTGGTAATTGTGCGCAATTCCTGCATTCAGCATTGATTTTAAATAATTTTCTTAAAAAACACCACGGAATGTCCTTCATTGATGAAGCGGCGTCTTCATATAAGCTGTTTTTGTTGATCTCCAAGAGAGATTGGAGAGTGAGTTTGTTGGGATAATATTCGTCCAGTCCAAGATTAGAGAGAAAGCTTTGAAAGACTGTTGAAGAGGAAAACGAGATAGATTTTAGAATACGGGTAGCCATTATTGTATAGTACATGGATGTGTGGGTAATTTCAGAATTACAAATCATTGCTTTGTGATAAATAAGAGCTGGGTGTGAATTGTCACATAAACCACAAAGTGGTTTAAATTTCTGTTCATTCACACTATAGATAAACAACACACAAGGAACGACGCTTTCCTGTAGCGTCTGTGGCCAACGCTAAGCCTCAACGCTAAGCCTTTCGGCCACAGCCTTTCCAACGTGCTTAAAATGTGAGGTGGTGTGTGTTTGATTCCCTGGGAATTGGACCTGAAGCAGGAATAACGGACAAGCAAAAGAACCCGTGTGACTCTGATAAGGACCAAATTGTGATGATCGAACCAACTGGGTCAGAACATGTCCAGAACTGCAGATCTTTTTGGATATTCCTGGTCTGCAGTGGCTAGTACCTACTGAAGTTATCTAAGAAAGGACTGGTGAACTGGCGACAGTGTCCAAGGTTCACTGATTTAAGTGGGTAGTAAAAGTTAGCCTGTGTTGTCTGATCCACAGAAGAGCCGAGTTCAGGAACTGCAAACCAGGAACATTCAACAGACCTGCAAATCTGAACATGCCCTGAAGCAGTTGGCATCGCAACTTAGCCCTTGTCAGTCATACTCTATCACAATACAATTTGTGTCATGTTGAAAATGGTGCATGGATGGTTATTGGAGGAGGGGTGAGTGACAGTTTTGAATTTTGCTGTTATGTGCTGCCTGAATTTTAATCTAGCTAGCTTTTAATATTCTCCTTCAAGGGATTGATTGATTATTTTGAAACGTTCATTGGTTTGTAGGTTA
>JBBDHG010000234.1:1507500-1555000 GCA_037951165.1 Lophius americanus
AGGCACAAACTCCCTTCATAGGAACTTAGCGATATAAAAACAGATTTTACCTTAAACCTCCTGTCCTCGCGTCTCTACTGCAGTCACGTCCTGACGTCTCCCTCCACGACTTTCAAGCCTAGAAGATAAAACAAATATAATTAATGCTTTACATTTTTGGAAGTCCCTTGGAGATCAGCTGCAGAAAATCAAATAAGATAAATCAAAAGGTTTGTTACTAACTGGATCCAATGAATTTACCAAGTAATAAAACATGCAGCCGAAAACTCGGACCAAAAAGCTTCCAGTAAACGACGAACGACTGGCGGAGACTCTGGACCCTTCTTCTCCTCTGCTGTGTTTTTTATACTCAATTCAGAAAGTGAAAGTATCAGAACTTGACCTCAGAGACTGAGCAGCTACTCAGTTTTCTTTTGAGTCAAACACATAAACTGGAACAAGTGTGATTTCTGGTAAATGAAATCGTTTATGGGAACAGGTTTGCCCAGATGGGTGAGTGTGTGTCTGTGTGAGTGTGTGTCTGTGTGAGTGTGTGTCTGTGTGAGTGTGTGTCTGTGTGAGTGTGTCTGTGTGAGTGTGTGTCTGTGTGAGTGTGTGTCTGGGTGAGTGTGTGTCTGTGTGAGTGTGTGTCTGTGTGAGTGTGTGTCTGGGTGAGTGTGTCTGTGTGAGTGTGTGTCTGTGTGAGTGTGTGTCTGGGTGAGTGTGTGTCTGTGTGAGTGTGTGTCTGTGTGAGTGTGTGTCTGTGTGAGTGTGTGTCTGGGTGAGTGTGTCTGTGTGAGTGTGTGTCTGGGTGAGTGTGTGTCTGTGTGAGTGTGTGTCTGTGTGAGTGTGTGTCTGGGTGAGTGTGTGTCTGTGTGAGTGTGTGTCTGGGTGAGTGTGTGTCTGTGTGAGTGTGTGTCTGTGTGAGTGTGTGTCTGTGTGAGTGTGTGTCTGGGTGAGTGTGTCTGTGTGAGTGTGTGTCTGGGTGAGTGTGTGTCTGTGTGAGTGTGTGTCTGGGTGAGTGTGTCTGTGTGAGTGTGTGTCTGGGTGAGTGTGTGTCTGTGTGAGTGTGTGTCTGGGTGAGTGTGTTTCTGTGTGAGTGTGTGTCTGGGTGAGTGTGTGTCTGGGTGAGTGTGTCTGTGTGAGTGTGTGTCTGTGTGAGTGTGTGTCTGGGTGAGTGTGTGTCTGTGTGAGTGTGTGTCTGGGTGAGTGTGTGTCTGTGTGAGTGTGTGTCTGTGTGAGTGTGTGTCTGTGTGAGTGTGTGTCTGGGTGAGTGTGTCTGTGTGAGTGTGTGTCTGTGTGAGTGTGTGTCTGGGTGAGTGTGTGTCTGTGTGAGTGTGTGTCTGGGTGGGTGTGTCTGTGTGAGTGTGTGTCTGGGTGAGTGTGTGTCTGTGTGAGTGTGTGTCTGGGTGAGTGTGTGTCTGTGTGAGTGTGTGTCTGGGTGAGTGTGTGTCTGTGTGAGTGTGTGTCTGGGTGAGTGTGTGTCTGTGTGAGTGTGTGTCTGTGTGAGTGTGTGTCTGTGTGAGTGTGTCTGTGTGAGTGTGTGTCTGGGTGAGTGTGTGTCTGTGTGAGTGTGTGTCTGTGTGAGTGTGTGTCTGGGTGAGTGTGTCTGTGTGAGTGTGTGTCTGGGTGAGTGTGTGTCTGTGTGAGTGTGTGTCTGGGTGAGTGTGTGTCTGTGTGAGTGTGTGTCTGTGTGAGTGTGTGTCTGTGTGAGTGTGTGTCTGGGTAAGAACTTTGTAAGGTCATGAAGTTAGAACAAAAATAAAAATAAATATCTCTTGATATTAGAGAGGGAATTTTAATTTTGAAGATAAAACACACACATACACAAATTGTAATTGGATTTTTTCCCTTGATAACAAGGTTATAGATAAAGTAAGAAATAATTTCTACCATCTGCCACTAAACTGTAAAAAAAAAAAAAAAAAAAGAAGAGAAAAAAAAGCCGTAACACATCACTCTGTTCATTTTTCTTCTGGCTGAATACCAGTACCACGTACCTCCTCTGTGTGGGTATTAGTGCATTTATAATAAATCCTCTGTGTACAACGCCACAGTGACACACTCTATACTTATTATTTATTTGTGACAAACAACACTTGATCGCTTTAAGACCACAACCAGACCTCCAGCAGCAGAGTAGGCCGTCAGTTCTGGTTTCTTACTCTCCTATATTTCTTGAATATATTTTTTTTGCTACATGGCCGCTGCTCTCTTGTACACAGTGCCTTATCTTATACTTTATAAGGTTAACGAGTTTGATCATGTACAAAGACACATTTGTCAAATATCGCTATTCTTGAATAACTATCAATATAATAATGAAACCAACGGGACTTTAAGTTCTGGGGGCAGGTTATGGAGGTGAAGATGAAACTACCTCAAGGAGTTTATCATTATTTATATTTTTACCTTGGTTTGTTTTTTCTTTGTCAGCGAGATCACGGAAAACTAACCGTTGGATTTGAAATGCCCAGAGGTATACCATGGACACACTCAGTTACTGAATTACCTTTTTCTGGGCCCATAGGCCTTTATTGATAGGACGGCTGAACATCGACAGGAAAATGAGGAGACTGAGACGAGGAGGTGACATGCAGCAAAGGGCCACCGGTGGAATTGAACCTGTGACAGCTGCGCTTTGAGAAATGGCCCTGAGGGGCGCCGGTCCTGCCGACCGAGCTGAGCCCGCTGTAATAGTACCAACTTGCGATCGACGCGGAGGACGTCTGCGCTATTTAAATTCCACAGAAAATTCCATGTTTCCATAAACACAGAGGTCATGTGATCATTTTGGACCCTTGCAAATCTGCATCTCAGTGGTTATTATTCTGTTTCCTTTGTCGCTTTTTCTTCCTCTTTGCCCGTCGAACTATGGCCGCCGCTGTTTACGTAATAAAATACTCCTAACAGCGAAGGTTCATTCGAAGGGTCTGCAGTCGAAATGAGTTCTCGGCACGCCGCGTTCTTCGTCGACATACGAGCTGAGGGTCACATGACTGAGAGTTGTCACAGTCCTGGTGTGACACAAACTGTAATTCAGACAAAAGCTCCTGAATGTCAGGGCACTCTTTCCAGCTCAACCCAGATGCGGTTCTAAGATTGACCTTTGACTCCGACCTCTCACACAGAGCCTTTTATTACTAGCAGGTAATCTTCAATTCCAAGATAAATTCAGTTTCAAAGGTATGAATGGTGCTGATGGCCATCACTTATCTACAAACATTAGCTGTTAGCTATAATTATGTGACCTATGTCTTCTGTTGATGGCACATGCACACACTTATGTTTCCAGTTGCTGCTTACTGTGTTCTATTATTTTGAAGGATCATTGTGAGAGTAAGGGCTTGATAAATTAAGGTGCTCCCTGTCCTCCTCAGGTTGTGTTTCTCGAACCAACTGCATGAGTTTTTGAATTGAAAACAAACCTTTGTAAGCCCTCGACAGTCCATTATGTTTTATGCCGGCTTTGTTCTTCAAGAGACGCATATGTATTAAAAGTGAATTATCTTATGTGCACAGGATGTTCACTCAAAAATATAAGTAGCGCACACAAACTTCAGGCGCTCTGTGGTAGTGTGACAATTGCAAGACAAAAATGCTGGTTCTGACTGAAATATGAGAGACTGCGCTGTGACAATGCAAACGATTTTATGAAATTGTTTTTCTACAAACCATGGATGGTCTCTGCCATTAGGAAGTATTCTGGGCAGAAGTGCAGTGTGATGCTCTGGACCATGTTCTGCTGGGAAACTTTGGGTCCTTGTATAATTTTGTGGAAGTGACTTTGACACGTAGCACCTACCGAAACATTGTTGCAGGGCTGTTTGTTGTTCCTCCGCCCCTGTGTACCTCGGGCTCTGCGTCTCAGCTTAATGCTCTCGCTCAAGGCCAAACGCCCACCTTATACACAGAGCTAGAATGTCACGACTATATCTACAAGGAGTGTTGACTCTGTCTGTCATCTTCCAGCCTCAAACAATTTGCTGTGCTCTGCGTTTGGTTCTCGTGGCTCTACAGCACGTGTCAAACTCAAGGCCCGCGGGCCAAATGTGGCCGGCAACGTCATTTTATCTGGCCCGCGAGAACGTGATAGGTACATGATCGTCTTAACTTAAGTTTTTGCTGTTCTCATTTCCAACTCGTAAGATAGCATCGATTTGTCACGCCCCTAGGCGTCTGATACTGACGCAAAAGGGACCTTTTCCACGTCTGTATGAAACGCTCTGGGTTCTCAATTGACTCCAATGTAAACCCGTCCGTGGCGATAAGAGACGCTTAGAGCAGAGGCTACAGCCGTCCATTCACTCCGATAATAACCCGATCACGGCGATAGACGACGCTGTGAGCATCAATCAATCAAATCAATAAATAATAATAATTAAATCTAATTGGCAGAGGGTCCTCGGTTCTCCTATCAGATTGAAGCTCACAGCGTCAATGAAGGGGGAAAAAAAAGTGAATGTCACACGCCCCTGATAACCTATCACTGCATAATCCATAAAGAGGCTCTGGTTCTGGATCTGGACGACTTTATGACCACTGTCATAGAAACAGTGAACTTTATTCGGGCGCGTGGCCTGAATCACCGGCAGTTCCAGCTGTTCTTGCAGGAGGGGGGGGGTCAGAGCGTGGAGATATGCCGTACCATCCAGAAGTAAGATGGCTGAGTAGGAGCAAAGTCCTCAAACGATTTTTCTGAGCTGAGAGAAGAATCACATAGATCACGCATTACCGATGACAACCTCCGCGAACGATTGTGCTTGCATTTTGTTTTGTGTTTGTTATTTCCAGGTCATGGTCTATGAATGAGGACGTGTGTGAGATGGTGTCTCAGGGTGAGGACGGATCTACCTGATGAGTTCAAGGACAGGCAGCATGACCTCATCGTTGTTGTTCTGTTTGTAAAATGCTGCTTCTGTCATACATGTTGGTTGTGCCATAGTTCGCCCCCCCTTCACTGTGTTGAAAAAAGTTGTGAATGAAGTTAAGGGTTAATATCATAACTTGTTTATAATATTTTTCTTTATTTGCTGAAATAGTTTGAACACTGATTCAAGTAATGTGGGTTTCAAACTGAACACTTATTTTTACATCAGTGCAAATTCATATGTAATATTTCTAAGTTGAATACATAATAAATACAGTGACAGTTATTGAACAATATAATAAGGTGTAGTTTAATTCATTTGAAATGACATTGCATTGTGTTACATTCATACTGTAATATATTGATCTATGTAAATGCTGTAGATGTTAAAGGGAGAAGTAATCTGATTGCTTTATGCTGTTCATCATTCATTTAAACTGTCATCTGAAAAGTAACTATTAACTACTGCTGTCAGATAAATGAAGTTGAGTATATCTTTAAAATAGCATCAGAGGGAAATACTTGTGAGTCAAGTACAAGTACCTCAAATGTGTACTTGAGTACAGCTGTTTGTAATCAGAAGAAGAAATTGTACACTTTTACCCACCAGTCTTCTGTAAGTTGTAAGTAACTTCTGTTCTGCTGCCCCTCGTCTGTGGAATACCCTCCCTCACCATCTCAGGGCTCCACAGACGACTGACACATTTAAAAAAGGACTTAAAACTTTCCTTTTTAGCAGAACCTATAACTTTAATTAACATTGCTGCTTTTTGGTCGGGCTTTTATTTAGTTCTTATTTTTTATCTTATTGATGCTTTTATCTGCTTTTGCTTTGTAGCACTTTGAGATTTGATCCAAATGTAAAGTGCATTATAAATTAAATGTATTATTATTATTATTCTTTAGTTGTTTCCCTGCAGTAGTTTGCGCTGACGGTCGATCTCTCCTAAATACTCGGCGATGACGTTACGGAAACCCCGAATATTTCCTCAAACGCGGCGGTTAATCTATTACTGATCAACTCTCTCAGACACTCAGACGAAGTCATCGTGTTTTTTTCTGGAATAATCACAACGGCGATCAAACCAGTTTCAAAATCATCGCTTGAAAACATCTTAAGTCTTCACTCAGACGTCAAAAGTCTACGGATAGTAATTCTCGATCCACCTGCGTCACTTCCGGGTTTGCTTGTTGTTGTTTTTTCTTCTAGCAAACTTTATTGAAATATAATATCACACAATAGCGCAGTGAGAAAAACCCACGTGGCTTGATCTAGTATATGATCGTAACATAAGTCTTTAGTTTTTACAGCTTTTAAGTTAGTGCAAACATTCAGAGTTTTTATGTAGTGATTAACATAAAAAAGGAAGATTTGTTTGTTTCCCACAGCAGATTTATTTAAAAATGCCGACGCTCTGTTGATGTTTTTTTCTAAAAACTTTATTATAACAACAAAACAGGTTTTACACACTTAACAAGAACACTCGGTAACAGGACATCCATTAAGCAGTGTGTAAACAACATAAAAAAAAATTATATGATCAAAAATACATAAATGGGACTAAATGATCGTTCAAATATAATAAATAAATAAAAGAACAAAACAAAAACAACCTCTTAAATAAATACATTTAAAAGCTTACAGTAGTCGTAACTTTTTAACTGCTTTTTGTTTGCACACTCTGAAATTGAATAGATGTGTTATTTGATGTAAGCCCCAGAACATTTCTGTTTTTATTTTATTAAAATTTGGTTAAAACAATAAACAATGAACTGAGAACCCAGCCCAAATAGGGGTCCCTACAAATGCCTGGTTAAATGGGGAGGGTTGTGTCAGGAGGGGCATCTGACGTAAATCCTATGTCAAACCGATATGCAGCATACTGAACGGATTTCCAAACTGGTCAGGTGCAAACAGATAGAAACTTTATTAATCCCTAAATTTAGTGGTTGCAGCGGCTCCAACATACAGATATGTTAAAGATGACTAAAAATGAAGACATACTATATAGTAGGACATCTTATAGACTTGTTTAGATAAACATTATATATAAATATTATATGTATGTCTGTCTGTCAATTCGCCCATGTTGCATTTTTTTGGACTGTGGGAGGGAGCCGGAGAGGACCCACACAGACACGGGGAGAAAGTGCAAACTTCGCGCAGAAAGGCCAGTTGAGGTGGATTCGAACCCAGTACAGAAAAAACAATAATTGTTTTTTATACACATATATGTATATACACATATATGAAAAAATATATACATATTATACACATATGTTCATAAATATGGGTATATATTTATCTATACACGTCTATAAGATGTCCAATTATATAGTATGATTTACATTTTTGTCTCCGTTACGTTGACTATTTAAGGCAAAAGAAACACACTTTAAAAAAAAACATCTCTCCCTCCATTGAATTACTAAACACGTTTTAAATATTGATGATAATTTGCCCTCGTTCTGTGAAAGAGTCCACCGACCATTTATTCTTCTCACGTCATGTTGTACACTCTTTTTAGTTAGACATTTATGACTGGATGAAAAGGAAAATTCAGTCTTTCCTGACTATTTGTAAAGAACTCACTCATTAATGTTGGAGCAGATGTAAAGCCCAGATTTCCCTGTCTGGATTAATAAAGTTCCTTCTATTCTATTCTATTTCTAATATTTGGTATCACTTATCCAAAAAAAAGAAAAGAAAAAACGATGAAATCGTCATTGTAAGAGCGCAGTACTGCAATTACCCGTTGTGACCACTAGGAGGCGGACATAGTCAAGATCTAACTCCACGTGTTATTAACTGAAAAGCAATTCGTTAGCTCTAATTACACCTTTTATGTCGACATTTCTTGAGTCCAGACCATAAACATCAGAGTGTTTATGGTCTGTTGCTCTAAAATGTCAGCATGTAATGTTGAAATGATTGTTATTACAGACTGCTGATGAAGCTGCTGAATGTTAAAGTGGAACTCTGTGTCCTCCTCTTCACCTCTGTTTTCTCACACTGACGCTCCCTCCTGATTTCTCTGATAAATCCTTTCGGATTACCTCGTCTAAATTTGCATCCCGGCAACACCCCTTAAGGTTTTCAGCGTTCAAGAATCAGAAAGGTCTGCCAAAACAAATTGAGTTCTTATTTCATTTGAACAAACTAACATCTAAATATCCTACACGGAGATTTAACTGAGAAATTATGAAAAAGCTGAGCTATCAAAATGTGATATTGAGATGTCAAACCTGCCTGTTAAACTGGACATTGATATAAAATCATCAGTTTAGTCTCCAGGATGTCACTGTGGAACGACAGAGACATATTCAGTGGGAGAAAATCTATCGTTTACAACAACTGGATGGACAATATTCCTGACTGCACATAATATAAATGACTGAAACCATTGACTTAGACAAACTACATAGAACATATCATTTGGATTGTTCTAGTCGAGGCCTCATGAAGGTCACCAGTTGATTAAAGATAATCTAAGTATGTGAAAATAATGTAGATGGCCCAAAAAACCAGTGCAATCACACAACTGTTGAGTACGGTTGTACTCATTTGTTCACGATCATCTGATATGACCTGAATCTCCGTGATTTGGTCTCATGATGCGTTTAGAGAAATCTGAACTTTGCCTCAGGTGAAGGAGTTTACGTATCCAAGGGTTTCGTTCACAAGTGATGGGAAAGTGGAGCTGGACACGGACAGGCGGTTGCTTGTGGTCATCATCCAGAGTTGTGTCAGAACATCATGGTGAAGGTGGATCCAACCCTCAGAGCAACTGAGAACTTCAGAAGTGACACCGCCCCAAATCGTGTGAGTCCCATCTGTGAGTTAGATGACAAACCAATTACGGGCATGATGGGAGAACCCGGTCTCAACAAATCTCTGAATCCGAGTACCACGGTCCACGGTCAAGAAAGCTTTGGACAAGTCAATAGAAAGAGATTAAGGGCGTTTCTTATCATCCAAAGCTTTGATCGTGTCATTTAGGACTTTCATGGCAGCTGTGAGAGTGATATATGATATAGCATATAGCATATAGCATATAGCATATAGCATATAGCATATGAGATGATATGCTCATATGCTAGTATTTAATGAGAGCATAAATACTCCATAATGAGAGCATAAATACTCCATAATGAGAGCATAAATACTCCATTGTCCCACCCCACTACCTGGCAGTGGGGTGGGACATCACATTTTACACTGCCGTAGACCTCCGTGTGAGGAAGAACTGGACTGATTTTGGGAATAGTCAGTTGTATATTGATGACACTAGGGGGAGATTTATCTCCGAAGATTTTCGGGCCATAATTTCTCAATAGTTGGTCCAATTTAGTCCAAATGTCGTCCCCATGAATCGATTCGAGGAAATCTATCGTGTATACATTGAATTTTAGTTTGATAGTTAATATTTTTTTCTCACTATGGGGACAAACGGCGATTCATCAGACCACAAAACCTTCTTCCACTGCTCAGTAGTCCAGTTCTGATGCTGAGGGTCGCTCGGACCCATCTGCCCCATACGCAGCACGCCCTGAGGTCACAATATCCAAAATGTTCCAACTCCTTTCAATCAGAACCAGCGTGAACCTTTTCAGCAATTTGTGCTACAGTAGCTTCCACTGTGGGACTGGACCACCCAGAGTAGCCTTCACTCTTTCAATGGGCCCGGACCCTCCGAGTCTTCTTCGTTTGTTGGTAAGCTATGTTCAAGGTCACTGGGATTTCTCTGTTGGAATCCATGACATGTGTTGTTTTATCCGCTTACTTAACCCTTGTTGATCTCGGCGGATCACGGGAGCAAAGGTTCGCTATGCAGAGTAGGAAAGTGAAAAACGCTCCCGGCGGAATGTGTTTTGAAGGGATCATCCTTTTTGTTTGAGTTGGTTATATTTGCACAGAGTCAACATTTAATTTCTTATGTTCAGACACACATTTTTAAGTCAATAAGCCTCGTCTTTTACACAGCAAATGAAGGAGTTTCCTAAAGTTTGGACAAAGGGATGTTCTCTAAAACTCTGAGTAATGCATAAGATAAGATCCTTTAAGATAAGATAAACCTTTATTAGTCCCACAACGGGGAAATTGCAGAGTAACAGCAGCAAGAGCATGTTACAGAATAACGTATGTACAATTAAATTAAATGACATTAAATGTGCAGTTGTGGACATGTTGAGATGTATAGAAGGAAAGACTATTGTCATCTACTCAACAGTTTATGACTGAACTCCACCAACTGAAAATGTGTGATCCCAAAAGAATCGAGATGGTGTTTCGTATTTAAACCCTCAAGCGTAGTAATGGCCAAAAAATGCGGAATATCATATTTCAGTAGGAATGAAAATTCTCCAAATAAACGTCCCATTCATAATGAAAACGACCAAACTGATTATTTCGGCTGCAGAGGGGTCGTACGAAACTCATCAAGAACTGACCACAGGAACACGGGCGCCATGTAGACAGTTTCAATGTAAGATGTCATCTTCCAAATAGAATACTCAAAGAATTAAACACAATTTGACGCTCGGACGGCTGAAAAGTAAGAAATAATTAACTATTCAAGCAAATCCAAGAAAAACTGATGGAATTGGAGATGGAATGAGGAGTCAAACTTGTTTAAAACTCGTAGATAACTTTGAAAAGACAGATTAAAACTGAAGTGGATCAGACTCCACCCACTTCCCTTTTTGCGAAGCAATGGATGAAGTCATGGACGACGACCTTTGCTAAATGTCACTGACCCCGTCGTGGCGGAGTCTGGTTTTAAAATTATGTCACGTTACGCTAACATAGTACTTTTCAACACAACACAGGCTCGCTAGCTAAAAATCACGTTAGGTAATGAAACTAATAGCCAGTCTAACACCAAAGTTTTCGCGTTACCTCCTGAAGCTGACGTTACCATTTCTGGTCATTTTACCGTTTAACCCAACCTCGCTTAGTAACTTCACATTATGTAGGCCTAATGTTACTCAACGCGTTCTGAGCATAGAGAGACCTCAAGTGATGACATTACAACAACCCCGCCTTCATCACACAAAGTACTGAAGTTCTGTACTCCTTTTCTTTATTGACCATCGGTCTCCCAGTTGTAACTGATGGGGAAACAGACCAGAAACCACGCCTCCCACCATCCTCGTTCAGGGATTAAGAAAAAAAAAATGAAATGTGTTACTGTTCAAAGCTACTCATAATGCTTTATCAATATTTGAACATTACAATAGGCATGACTCCAGGGTTTCAAAAGCAAGTACTTAAAGCGATTTTACACAAATTCCCAACGAGGTAGGAAGAGGAGCAAGACCAAAAGCATCCGAGGTGAGTACTCTGATCTGACAACCTCAATATTGCTTGTTCTAAGTTTGTCTTTGAGCCTTCAGAAGCGCCGTGTTTGCTGTTTAGGTGTCCAATCAAAGTTAATTCTTTCAACATCAAGAATCAAATCGAGTGACTCCCACCATGCGTGTCATTTTGGTGGCCAGCCTCCTTCTTCTGGGGGCACCGATGGTTTCTGCCCAGGGTAAGAACAAACACACTTAAAAGTCTACCGGGAGAAACAAGAACAAGACTGACAGCAATTCTGTTTTTCTCTGCGTTATAGACTACATTCATGATTTGTGTCAGGGCTATCCCCCCCATGCTTGCCCAATTGAGGGCAAAAGCGACTGGATCAAGTATGCTGGAGGGAAATGCATTAAGGCGTTCTCCGAAGCCCCGCATCTGAACTTCACAGAAGCAGAGGTGATAAAAATCAAACAGCAGACAGCTATGATGAAGCGTAAGCTGAGGGTAATTTGGGTCACCTTTTGATTTCAGGACGCCTGTGTCGGCTACGGAGGACACCTGGTGTCAATGCACGACACTGACGAGATGTATCAGGTTGTGTGTGCCATGCTCGACCTCACAAAATTCAGACTCGCCTACTGGATTGGACTTAAATTAAAATTCGTAAGTATCAAATGCCTGCATTCAATCATTATTAACATCCCTACTGCTTCTTCACGCTGCCATAAAATGTTATCATAATTTTCCACTTTCGCGTTATTTACGTTGTATAACCAACATCCTTCCTGAACATAACAATCAAAAAAATAGTGATTTATCTTTGCAGGATTTAAACACTTAAATACCGCTCTGCTTACATAAGGACCCTGCTTTTAACTGTTTGTGACAGAAACAATAAAATAAAAATGTGTTACATTCAATACAGTAAATGTTGGGGCTGGGCGATTCTTCTTAGAATGAAGATTGTGGATTTTAATGCCAAGAATTGAGACCGCGATTCTCTCCACAATTTGACCATTCAGTTTACATCTCATGTACGTGAGATATTAAAAAGCGCCATGCGCTGTGACAGATGTGTTCGGGCTCGAAAAGGTTAACTCCCGGAGATCGAATGGTGACTAGAGCGCAGCCGGGTGCATATTATGTCCAAGCCCGACCAAGTCTGGAACACTAGTGAGTGAGCCGGGCCCGAACCCAGCAGAAGCACAGAGTTTTTATGCTGTCTCACAGTTGCTGTTTCCATGGTTACTGCTCATCTGTTTACCCTGATTACTCATTTCGACGGAGTAAATGACCAGTGGTGCCTGTTTTAGGCACAATACCCTCAGCTGCTGTTTTCCACACATCAAACCCAAACATTACAAACTGTCATTCTCATGTAGTTTGGCTACTACAGAATCGCTGAACTTCAGAAAACGTTATCTTTTATTCAACCTTTATTTTACCAGGAAAGTCTTCAAGAGTGTCCAGGCCAAAACTGGCAGCAGCACACAGACAGAGAGTTGCAACACATACAGAATACGTAAATAATAATGAAATTTAATTTATTATATTTATTTATATATGTGTTGACACACAAGGCATTTGACGCCGGTTTTCCATGTTCACGAGGTTCTTCCACATCAAAAAACGTAGGAATAATAATGCGCAGTTTTAGTGGGTTTCAGTAGGGACATTTTTGTCCTTGACAGGTCCTAAAACTCCCAATCTTTCCAAAACTGATGCCTAATGCATTATCAAAGCTAAAATAATGACAATATACATGAATACATTTTTTTTAAAGGGAAAATACAAAAATGTACCTTTTGAGACACAACATTTAAGCGGATAGTGCACAATGATATAATAATATTTTCTCTGTCTTCCAGAAATATGAGAATAATCTGGTTTTTGAATGGACTGACGGCTCAGACGTCCAATACTCCAACTGGCCTGAGGGTCAACCGAACCAATGGTTAAACAATCAGGACTGTGTCGATACAAACTATTACCGTGAGTTGCATATGTGGCCGAAAAAGGCAATTTATTCCTCACCTTGTGTCAAGTGTTCTTTTTAGTTTCTACCATATTTAGTCACATGATGCTGTCGTATTTATACCCAGGCCAGATCACAGATTAGACCATCACAATCCCTGTGGGGGTCCACCGGCGTTAGCTTGGCTAACATTAGCTAAGGCAGCTGGATTGAACTAAAATCAGTCATGAGAGATAAAATCAACTAACTTTACCTACGAGGGTTGAAATAAGAGATTATTAGCTCTGATAGCTGAAATGAGCTAACATTAGATATGATATATGAAATTAGCTAACATTGAATTTCCTTTGGGTTCAATTTAGTATTTGTCAATCGCATCTTTATTAGCGATAGCTAAGTTATATAGCCGTTATAGAGCTGAAATGAGCTAACTTTAGTAATAAGAGCGTGAAATTCATTAATATAAGTTAAGTCAACAGAAATTTGCGAACATTCTGACACTATAGCAGCTTAAATTAGGCAGCATTAACTTTAATAGCTGAAATTAGCTAACCTTAATCTTAAAAGATCTAGTAGTGGGTGTGAGCGCTGACTTTAACCCTTAAATGTCAGCTGCAGAACCTCTAATCATCGTCTTTACCAGAACTAACTGTACAAACAAATAAAATAAAATCTGTGCAGGTAAAGAGGAATAGATATTGCTGTCAACATCAATCCAACTGAGCCCATCTAAACGACACACACGAGGAGTGTGTTCTCTACTAAAGCTGAATATATTTGCTTATTTTGTCTTTTACAGTTTGGGGACTGTGGAACGATGTAAACTGCAGCTGGAAGCAAAGATATGTGTGCTCAGTGCCGATCCAGGAATCAGAGTCAACATGAGCAGATGAACAGCTTGACTGTAACCAAAAGAATGACTTCACATTTGCGATAATAAACGTTGATCATTTGAAAAACATATCGTTGTTTTGTTGTGTATTCGGCATTGTGATCGTCAATCATGTCTCCTCACATCAAATGAGTCGGGTTACCTCCGACAAAAAAAGAGGTTATGTTTTCATATTTGTGTGTTTGTTTGTCTGTATTTTGTTTGTTTGTGACCAAGATTTCGGTAAAACTTATGGATGGATTTGCATGAAATTTGACCCAGAAGTAGGTTTTGGTATATCCTACAACACCATTTGACATAAAGTAAAGTAATGAAGTACTGACCTCAAAGTGTGACAAAAAGCTCCCTTTAAACTGTGTCCATTATTGACGCCTTTGTTCCTTTGATTCCTTTGATGTTCCTTTGGGGTATGGGGTGGAAGCTCAGTGGGCTGAACAGAGGCGCTGAAGTGGAAGGTGCAGGAGACGAGCGGCTACAGAGTATTTGAGATATACTCCAAAGATTTGTTGGAGTTGTCGGTATATTTGGAGGCTGTCAATAATGGATGGAGACATCTGCATGAATTTTTCCTTAACACTGTTGTGTCTTGGCGGAGGTTTGCGCCCTTTATGTGCTTTTTCTAGCTGCTATTGTTTTCAAACAGGCTAGCATGCTAACCCAATTGCTCGCATGTGAGCCAAGATGGTGGCCCATCAGTTTTTGTCTGGGATGGGTGTGCCCGTGTTTAAACTTTTAAATCTTTTTTATTATTTTCACCTGCGTTTAGTTTAGCAAGATTTAAGAAAAACTACAGAATGGATTTGCATGAACATTTCCCTAAATCGGAGGAGGATCATTTAATTTTGGTGACGTTACATGTGTTGCAGAATCTAAGATAAAATAAAATGATAAAACTCTTTTAGGGCTGTGAGGTCACATTGTGTTCGAAGACAGCTTTCACATACGAAAGCTGTCTTCGAATATTCTTGATACTTACTTGCGTCGGCAACCACACACAAATCTCTGTAGGCCTATTTGCTGAAGTGCCTGAGTCCCAAATTTGTGGACAATTCAAAGGGTATTGAGCTCAGTTTTATCCCGGGAAGCTCCCCTTAAATGTTTGAAAAAAACCTAAATTACTGTCTGTTCCATCTCTAGGAGGACAGAGCGCAATCAGAGTTCAAGTACTCTGGGTTTTTAAGGGATGACTCTATGAACCTCACACACTGAATCAGGTAAAAAAGCTGAAACTGGAGTCAGGTTTTTACTTTTGGAACAAGTCCTGTTTCTCCCTCGACGTCAGATGAGGACATGATAAAGGGACTTCTGTTTTTTTGGACTTTCCTGTCTTTCATTATGGAGAGCTGTTGTCCATGAATGCATCACTTGACTGTCTTCACATGTCTAACACTGTGTATCCTGGAGATTTGTTGACCATTACAAACTGTAGAGCTCTCACTCATCGCTGCGGGTTGAATTCCAAAACAAACTGGCCTGCTCTGTCAACATGTCGGCTTAGTCACCACTATGTTTTTATTAACAAGGACACTCTATGTTGACTCCCCTGTTGTTTTTCTGCCGGTCACGTTACAGTCTCAGTATACTATATTTATGACTACTACTAAAGCTCAGGCTGAATTGGGGGGAAAAGCCTGGCTTGGAAAATACGGTGGCTGACAGAGGCAAACTAATAATAATAATCATAATACATTTATTTTATAACACACTTTACATTTGTGAAAACCTCACTGCAAACTTCAATTTGACAACACAAGCACACTGCCACAAAACAACACAATTACCCATGGTAGCTTCGCTTATCTTCTGGGTCATGCAAGAGTAAAACTCTTAACCACCATCGCTCATAGTGACTTCAGTTGTCGCCATGGAAACGTGTACACAACGGTCAGAATGTCACATTCAAAAGCTGTTAAAATAGCTTGTTAAGAGTTTTCAACAGGTATAATACACTTTGTTCAATCTAGCTATGGGTACAGTGCATGTTAGGGTCAGTATCTACTTTAGTTATTGTTTTCTCAACCTCGGTTAAAGTTTTATTCACATTACTGCATGACTCGGAAGTTACCCCGGCTAATTTTAGTGTGTTGTGGCTTCTGCAGCGTGCGTGTGGTGTGAAATTGATGAAGATGCTTTCTTTATTTGCGGCATGCGCATCTTTTCAAAATTGATGTTTGCCGTGCGTTTGCCCGTGTCAGCCACCATAAAACGATGAATTAATTAAAGGTTAAAGTGGGGAAAAAAAGGTAGTTTTCAGCTCATTAGCATGAATTTTATTTACCAGTCTAACATGCGTTTAATTTTCTTCAACAGGCTAGACGGTTAGCATTAGCTGGTCTCTACAGGTTAGAAGCTAAACCATCATTTTCTACATCCAAGCATATTAGTTGTAATTCTGTGAAAAAAAATATTTTTAAAAACATGTAAAAAAATGTATTTGTAAAATAAAGTATGATTTGTAGTTTTATAATTAATAAAGTAAAAGAAGTAAAAGAAGATAAAGAAGATACTCAAACAACATTGAACAAACACCTGACTATTACCAAGTTCATGGTGAAATACCCAAGAACAGGTTTCGATTATTCTATTAGTAATCTATTTTAAATAATATTTTAAAGAACCAAGAGTAGAAAAGGGTCAGCCGATGCAGACGGGCCGTGTGAAAGAGAGAAAAAAAACCCGGTGCTGAATTAAATCATGAATCATAACAGTAACAAAGGTGTGATCGAATATTACTTCTTTAATTTTGTTTGTGAATTGATTTCTACATTTTAATGCTGTCGGCCATCTTTTTGACTAGTTCCAGTCAGTAAAAGCCATTTCAGGAAATATTTTTCTCTTTACCTCATAAAGCATTTGTTTACTGGTAGCCTGAATCTTTCCATGATGATTCTTCAAGATGAAGATTAGTCTTTTGTACACACCAAACTTGTTTGAAGCTGGAAGATGACAGACAGAGTCAACACTCCTTGTAGATATAGTCGTAACATTTTAGCTCTGTGCATAAGGTGGGCGTTTGGCCTTGAGCGAGAGCATTAAGCTGAGACGCAGAGCCCGAGGTACACAGGGGCGCAGGAACAACAAACAGCCCTGCAACAATGTTTCGGTAGGTGCTACGTGTCAAAGTCACTTCCACAAAATTATACAAGGACCCAAAGTTTCCCGGCAGAACATGGTCCAGAGCATCACACTGCGCTTCTGCCCAGAATACTTCCTAATGGCAGAGACCATCCATGGTTTGTAGAAAAACAATTTCATAAAATTGTTTGCATTGTCACAGTGCAGTCTCTCATATTTCAGTCAGAACCAGCATTTTTGTCTTGCAATTGTCACACTACCACAGAGCGCCTGAAGTTTGTGTGCGCTACTTATATTTTTGAGTGAACATCCTGTGCACATAAGATAATTCACTTTTAATACATATGCGTCTCTTGAAGAACAAAGCAGGCATAAAACATAATGGACTGTCGAGGGCTTACAAAGGTTTGTTTTCAATTCAAAATGTCATGCAGTTGGTTTAAGAAACACAACCTGAGGAGGACAGGGGGCACCTTAATTTATCAAGCCCTTACTCTCACAATGATCCTTCAAAATAATAGAACACAGTAAGCAGCAACTGGAAACATAAGTATGTGCATGTGCCATCAACAGAAAAAATAGGTCACATAATTATAGCTAACAGCTTATGTTTGTAGATAATAATAATAATAATAATTATAATAATAATAATAATACATTTAATTTATAATGCACTTTACATTTGGATAAGTGATTGCCATCAGCACCATTCACACCTTTGCAAAGCTGAATTTATCTTGAAAATATTTTTAAAATTCTCAAACGATTTCGTATATTTCTGTATTCCTAAATAAATTTTATTCTTTAGGTGAGACTCCAATTAAACCAATTGCCTCTTTCTGCCCTTTTCATTAATACTAATCCCACGTTACTATTTTCTTTTTGTGTATTTCCTTTCATTTCCTAAACCAAACTAAACCGTCTGCTCCCTGTCCTCCTGTGACGTGACGTTTTTAAGACAGTTCCATCGTCTTTACGGCAGCTCCTTCAAACAACATCCGGCAACATGGCGACTGCGGCGCGGCATACCGTTTCTGAGGAGGACGATACACCGGAGAACCTGAGTCCAGCAGCGGCTAGAGACAGCGGGAAAGCGGCAGCTGTCACCCGGGATAAACCCGTCTGTCTCATCGTTCTGGGAATGGCAGGGTCCGGGAAGACCACCTTCGTTCAGGTCAGTGTGGCTAACGGTAGCTAGATAGCATGTTTTAGCCTCTTAAGCTAGGGTGACTGGTATGATGTGGTTTTATTAGATATTAGTGGATATGTTCTGGTTTTATGAGACAAAAATGGATGCTATTTGCTTAAAATAGACGCCATGTGCTGTATATTTAAATGACAGAAAGAAGTTACCACAATTTATTCTGCTACCAGTTAACGTCAGCATTGCTACAACGACGGAGATTTCTATTGAATGTTACACAGCCTGGACTGTTTAAGTGGATGAACTGTGGCTGTTTGACTGTGTGAACCTGGACCGAGCCAAGCTGAACTGTTTCTCTGTGTGAACTTGTAATGTGATTTACTTTGATTGAAAATTCTGACCTCGGGGGAATTTGCTTAAGGCGCCGGATACCCACACATGAAACTTACAACGTGAGCTACATGTCTTGAAATGGTTCCAATATTTTTTTAAGGTGTTACCAGTTTCAAATATCCTTAATGACAACTAAAAGTTTTGGAGCTGAGAGGCAAAGACAGGGTACCATCCAATACCTATCAATACTCAAAGGCTATCCCACAATCCACTACAGTCACAACAGGACACCCTATAACATAAGAGTAGAAATGTATAACATTTAGGCTGAATTTAGTTGTTAGTGTCCAAACGTCTCGGTCAAATCAACAAATGGTCATGATTTAATACCAAAACTTGAACCTTATCTTGTGTCGTCATTCATCTGTATATCTTCATTGAACACGTCATGTGATGCAGCTTCAGTTGATCTTTGGTTTGACCTGATTGTTCGATGTCTTCAGAGGCTGACCGCTCACCTTCACTCTCAAAAATGTCCGCCCTACGTTATCAACCTGGACCCCGCCGTCCATGAAGTCCCCTTCCCTGCAAACATTGGTGAGAGTTGGTCTATCTCCTTGAAACGCATTAATCATTCGACATGCTGCAGCTTTTTGTCCCTCCTGCGCTCCTTAGCCTTCAGTCTGGTTGTCTTCCTCTCCTCCAGACATCAGGGACACCGTGAACTACAAGGAAGTGATGAAACAGTACGGCCTCGGACCAAACGGCGGCATCGTGACGTCACTCAACCTGTTTGCGACACGCTTTGACCAGGTAATTCGAGTCGACCTTGCCTGATGAATTTTATCAAAGTTATAAGCACTTAGATGAATAAGAACATAGATGTCAAGACTATTTGAATTTAAAATGAACACGATCGAGTGATGAGGAAAAGATTGTATTTAATGTGTATGACCCTGTGAGGATAAATTATTATTGTAATTAATGTAAGGCAGATAGCAGACACAAAAATTAAACTGAACATTACATTTCTGGAGGAACAGAAGGCGCAGAGCTTGTCCCTGGAAGCGGATCATCCTCCATTATTTGGAAGTTTTTCTGATTTAAGGCGAGTGATTTTAACTAAGAGCAAAGTATATGTTAAGATTGCAGATATTAAGCAAGTGGTTCTAATGTTATGGATGATTGTTGTATACAAATATTATGAAAACATGGCACAGATTTTTCCTCTGCGGGTCATAGTGGAAGAAACCACAAAGTGAAGGAGATTAACAACCAGCTGATCAAGTGACCAGCAGTGCTGCTGCAGATATGAATCTAAGACTGAAGAGGACATTAAAATATAATCTGTTTGGTGAAGAATACACTGACTTGTCTGTCTGCTCTTCTTCAGGTGATGCAGTTCATAGAGAAGAAGCAGCAGAATCATCGGTCAGTATCAGCCTGCATGGTTAGCGTCTCTGGCTAATCACTGTCAACGCTCTGAAGCTTCCCTTCTGCCAGGTTCTTGTCTCAAGATGGACTATAACAGATAATTCATCTTCTACTCTGCTCAAAAATGAGCTTGACAGCAGCCTCACTGGTGCCGCTTCACAAATGCAAAGGGACACCGAATGCTTAAACGCCAAAATTACCAAAGAGTCGCTTCTCCCATTCATCACATCCCTAACAGGTCTAAATCAACCACTGTGCTTCATTACGCTGTAATTACAAATATTTCTATACCCGCTTATAAAACATTTCAAGCGTTCCTTTGATCTTAAGTGATGTTACGTGTTTCACCGCATTTAAAATAAAATACAATATAATATAATGGGCTGTTTTGTTGTAGTGACATCACAATGCTGCCTTTGTTCCTACGATTCCTTTGATGTTACTTTGGGGGTGGAGCTGCGGGCTCAGTTTCATGAGTTCCTTTGATGTTCCTGTAGGGCTGGGGCTCTGTGGTCAAACAGCCACAGTTCATCCATGAGGTTTTGTTTTCCGTGACGGATATCTCTGTATTTATGTATTTAAAATAAATCTTTCACCCGTTTCATTATTCATTGTAGGATTGGCTTTGACTATTGTTATATTTGGATTTATTTCACACATTAATATTAAGTTCACATAGTTCATCCCTTGCATCCTTTCCTCTTTTTCCTCAAAATTGATATTTAAAAATGTGTTATTTGATTTCTCTATTCAATTTTTTTAGTTTATTCCTAATTCAAAATGAATAATATAATATAATCAAAATTCTATGAATGAACTTCATTTCATTTTCCATTATTCATTTTCTTTTTTTTTTGTTGATGTAATTACTATTATTAAATATAGTTAGAGCCTCTGATGATAATAAATATATAAAATAAGCCAATCTGATGTTGGCTCACCTCCTGCAGGTACGTGCTTATTGACACCCCGGGTCAGATTGAAGTCTTCACCTGGTCGGCGTCTGGAACCATCATAACTGAGGCTCTGGTCGGTCTGCGCACTCGGTTGTTTGTTTTTGTTTTCTTTCCTCTCTTTATTGAACCAACATCATACTTAAATACTTTTTTTTGTGTGTGTTTCAGGCATCGTCCTTCCCGTGTGTCATCATCTACGTGATGGATACGTCCCGCAGCGTCAACCCTGTCACCTTCATGTCCAACATGTTGTACGCCTGCAGGTAAGGTACCCTCGGTTTGTTCTTGTAGGCATTGTTTGAGCGGCGTTGTCCATTAGAGGGCGATTCCATGGAGCGAGTTTAACCGTCTCAGATTGAGCTCATCAAGTGAAGTCAACGGTATTTGCATTAAAAAATTTAAATGTTTAAATTCAAATGAATGATTATGTGCAATTTTGCCCTAAATAAACTATGACGTAAAACTATGGAGTTTTTTTTGCATTTGGGACTTCTGGGGGACAGACAAATGTTCTTTTGCATAAATCTATTTTGGCAAGAAAATATTTTGAAGTAATGAATAACTCAACCTGAGCAACAAAAAAACCCCAAAACCAAAGTTCTGTGCTTACTCTTAACATACAGGCGGAATAACAACGTTCCTGCTGAGTTTTTGGTTTTTGCTCTTTCAAAGTCTCTGCTCACAAGCTGTTCCAGATGGTAGCTGTGTTCACGTTCATGGAGAAGAGAGATATGCAGGGCCCTTCAGAATTATTGCCACTGTTTCAAATAAGGAGCTAAATGAGATGTAAACATCTATTAATTGTCTATAGCCATGTGCTTGGTATTTCCAAACCAATCCGGTTTGGAAATTTTGTGTTCCGCACATTGATTTGGTATTGGTTTTACTCCAGATGCCGTTCCTTGCCATTTATCCGGGCTGGGGACCGACACTGGAAGAAGACTGATTTGTGAACAGGCATCGAGTCTGGGTTCTGTACATAAAACAAATGTTTTTCTCTAAAATATGTGTGCCACAATTATTGGCACCCTCTACATAATGTTGAGTACCGTCACAATAAAAGCCCCGAGTCTCGTCTGTAGTGTGTGATGAAGTTTGACACATGCAGAAGATCTGGGGACATCCCTCCATACAAAAACTCTCCTTCTCTTCAAACTCCTTCAGATTCTGAGGTCTGAGGACTCTCCTCTGCGGCATGTCCCACAGATGTTCTGTGAGGTTTAAGTCAGGTGACTGGGCTGGCCATGGCAGAACCTTTATGTTGTGACCTCTGAAATATTATTTGGTCAACTTTGAGGTGTTCTCCAGATCATTGACCTGCTGGAAGGTCCAACCAAAGCCCTCTTTTCGTTTCCCGACAGAGACTTTTCTTCCAGTATCTAATGGTATGGTAAATCTTTTAACAAGATGTCCACGGCCTTTGGGAGAATAATGGCCTCAAAACATCAGATATCCACCACCAGACTTCCCAGCGAGTATGAGGTGCTTTTCTCAATGGGTTTCTTTGTTGCTACGCCACAACCATCAAAAAGCTCCACTCCTCACAAAAAGCTCTGGTTGGTGTAGGCGCCATCTGATGGTTAGGGAGACTTTCTGATCCCAAATTTCAACTGACCTCTTTACCTCTGGTCAGGATTTTTGGAGATTTCAGAGGACCAGCTGCAGCAGAACGGCATCAGCTGAGTTTGGAGGAGTATGTAGCTAATCTCTGGTTACAGGGAACCCAGGATTCAGTGTGGGCTCGAAAGTGGGCAAATTATCTGATCCTCTTCTTCGACAGATTTGGTCGGTCATCTGCTCTGCATCAATGCAGACATCGTGGCGATGCAGCGCGGGTGCAGCAGCCCGTAACCTGTTCCTTAGCTGTCGCCCTCCAGTAGACACCACCTCCACGGGTTCTGGTGGGTCAACAAGAATGGAACTGACCTTCTTTATCAGCTCATTGAGTCTCTTCCTGTCTGCGGTTGAAATGCTGCTATTCTAGCGTAGTTGGAGATGGATGAGAACCTCATTGCTCCATGAAGGAGCTATACGTGAAGGATCCTTCCTTCCTGCTGCTGGTTGTCTTTACAGCAAACACTGCTCTCAGTAAACTCTCCCCAGTAAATCCTCATAGTCTTCCCAATAATTCTGTGAAATGATTTTCATAATTCTGTAAAATTATGAGAATTATTTTACAGAATTATAGCAAACAATTGCTTTGTTTGCTATTTTATTATTTATTTATCTTTAAAAGCAAAGGAACGCCTTTTCACTAACCTCGGTAGAATGTTGGGTTCATGATCCGATGATCTGGTCAGACACATTAGATTGTTTGTTCATGGCGTGTAAAGCCTCAAACTGGGGCGCTGTTGGTTTGGTCAGGGTCAATAAACAGATGGCTTAGAGAAAGGTCTGTGGCGTGGTGGCTTTAAAAAGGCCGCTTGACTTAAAGGTCAGGATGAAAACATCAAAGCTGAAGGACCAAGCTGTTTCATCATCCTCCATTTCCCCTCTGCAATGCATTGTGGGGCAGCAGAGGAACTATTTATGCTTAATGCTTCCTGCTAGCAGAGTTCAGCAGCTGATGTTTCTCGCCCTCAGCATCCTCTACAAGACCAAGCTGCCCTTCATCGTGGCCATGAATAAGGTGAGCTCACTTCCTGTTTGTACCGCGTCTTCTGCCGTCGTCTCTGTCTCTTTCAAACGTTGACTCGCTGCTGTGGTGTCCCCCAGACTGACATCATCGACCACAGCTTTGCGGTGGAGTGGATGCAGGACTTTGAGGTTTTCCAGGACGCTCTGAACCAGGAAACCTCGTATGTGAGCAACCTGACGCGCTCCATGAGCCTGGTGCTGGACGAGTTCTACACCAACCTGAGGGTGAGTACAACGTGAGATCAGGAGGAGGCCCAGCCCAGGACCCAGTATGGTGGCTAAGGTGGACCTGTGTCTGCAGGTGGTGGGCGTGTCCGCAGTGACTGGAAGTGGATTGGAGGAGCTGTTTGTTCAGGTGGAGGATGCTGCTGAGGAGTATGACAGGTGAGATAAAACCAACCAGTGTCTTTCTTTGAATATTTGTTTACTTTCTACCATGACAACGTCGTCAACTTAGAGGACGTGAAGAAAAATAAGTTTTAATAGTTTCCTGCAGATTTTTGTGGTGGTGACACTAGTTTTTATTCGTTCACATTACTTCAGGGGTCTGATTTTGTTGTTAACCTGGTCCAGACCACTAAGCAGGAATCATACAGTGCTTCTCCAGAATTATTGGAGAAAACAGCCGACACTGGAGAAAGGGCTCCAGAGAAGGTGTGGGTCCCTTGGTCCTGCTGGGCCAGCAGCAAGCAACATTTTATTTGACCTAACCAGAAAAGTGTCAGATCGTGAGCTATCATCCATGTAAATCGTCAACATCAGAAGGTGTCAATCAAAACATCTACAGCCAGATGAACTTGCATCCTAGTCTTTTAGGATGTCTTTGAAGGCATCATGAGACAAGCTGTCCCGAGATTGATTTAATTTCTGTTGTCTTCAAATGCATCATGATGCCAGCTCGTTGCAACTTGGGGCATTTAAACTAATTCCAGGCAAAGGCAGCAAAAGACCGTCAGTCTGTTTCTCAATTCGTTGCAGACTTCAGGGACACACAGTTGGAATAAAGCATGAGACTGAGGACAATAACTTACCCTGCTTTTTTTTAATGATAAACTCCTGTGCATTTATTAATAGCTAAGTTTTCATAGTGGTCTGCTGACATTCGTGCATGGTCTGAAAAAGCTTTTTAACTTGAAAACCTTTAGAAAACTCTGGTTTAATGTTTGGATGCATTATTTAAAAATAATAATAATAATAATAATTAAAAAAAAGGGCGAGATGATGAACTTTGTCTCCATTTTCCTCAGGGACTATCTGCCCGAATATGAACGACTCCGCAAACAGCTGGTGAGTGTTTCCTCCCACCCTCTCTCCTGTCTCTTTCCAGCTATGCATTTAAACTGACTTCCTGTCCATCAGGCTGAGGCTCAGAGCAAGAAGCAGCATGAACAGCTGGAGCGACTCAGGAGTGACATGGGAGCTGTTAACATGACAACCAAAACTTCTACAGGTAAAACGGAGTGATGATTAAGTGCAAAATGTTTCAGTGCCTCTGGAAGAGGTCTTAAAAACTTATAGATAAATTGTACAACAATTTACTGCCATCGTATATTATATGTAGTCAGTATACTGAAAGATATGGTGCGTGTGTGTGAACCGTCGTCCTTACTCCAGCGAATAAACAAGAAAAACAATCAAACATGCAAAGACAACAAATACACTGGTATAAACTTCCAAAGAAACGCTACAAAAACCTGGTGAACTAATTTAAACACAACATAAAGTGGTAAATGCATACAAAAATTAGCAAAAAAAAATCAACAGAATTATACAAATACCAATTGCTCAGGACACCCAACATATAATTAACAATACCCAGTAGACTGATTTAAAAAAACAAACGATAGACCAACCAAGACCTCCGATAAAACAGTCAAACACACCCAGTAGACTCGTGGAAACGCCAAATAGACAGATAAAACATCCGACAGGCCGGTAATACTGCAATCCTGCTTTTATGGTATTTTGCTTATTCATTTCCTGCTCACAGAGGAAGCAGGAATAGCCGGGCCTAGTGACCTCATCATGATGCGCGGTAACCCTGATGAGGAAGAGGAGGATGACGTGGACAGTGACACGGATGACATCGACCATAGCGGTGAGAAAAACACCATCCAGTTGTTGATGCACATAAAAACCCACCTTTATAAATGTTTAGCAGAACTGTGTAAATATTCAAATTTTTCTTTTTAGCGACGGAGGAGAGCAAAGAGGCCGACGCATTCGGAAACTTCCTGGTTGAGAGGAAGGGATTGGTTCAGGCTCGAAACAAAAAGTGTGAGATGCCTGAAGGACTCTGACCTTTGACAGGAAGAAAAGACTGGTTTCCCTATCTGTGTTACTATTACCTGGAATACCTTCTGTGGAAGCTGATGATACGTTTTTCCTTAGATGAAAACTCTGAACTTCTTCTCAAGGTGACCTCTGACCTTTTGGCATCAGTCCCTCATGAAAGCTGGTTTGCTGCTCCTCATAAATTCTATTTTTCTATCAGATTTTCTGGTGTTTTTGTCATTCCTAGTGACATCTGTTTGTCGACTCCCTGAAAGAATGAGAATGATGAATTAGAAGGATCTTATAATATTACAGTTAGCTTGCTAATTAGGGTCTATACGGCTCGTAATTAGCATGAACCGAGTGGATAGCAGGTACAATAACGTTACTGAGAATGGCATTTCAAGTTAAAATACTATTTGACAGTCATTCAGCAGTATTTGAATATTATTCCCACCATCACCACATGTGCGCACAAACGGATACGCTTTCCCAATTAAATATTTTCTCAAAATCATCATATATTTTCTGGTAATTAAATAAAATAAGTGTCTTCTTTCTTTGTTGAATGCAATGTGCATTATAAATTAAATGTATTATTATTATTACTTCTGAGGTCATTCATACCAATCGATTTTATATAATATAACTTAAATAAAAAAATCATTGCTGCTCATATTAGCTAATATCTGCTTTGACATAATTGAAATTAATTCATTTTAGCCATTATTGCTGAGGTTAGCTAATGCCTGCTATCATCACTTAAGTCAGATTTTGTCAGTATCACTGGAAGTGTTGCCAGACGTACCATCGATAATGTTATCGAATTAAAACGATAATTTCCCCCTCTGAGCTATCAATAATGGCGAAAATCCCCAAATGTACGACGATTTGGTCATTTCGTAACTTACAATTATAGCCATGTCACCTCGTCCTAATTGAACTGCGCTATCGGCTCTGTTTCCGGCTTGTCTCACGTGACGCATTTCCAGCCAATCAATACGTCCTGATCAAGAAGTGAAACATAACCTCGCGCGCAACGCATCGTTTAATAATCTCCGAATATGAGGATGAAGACTCAAATTGTGAAGAGGAGAAGGACTTTCGAGTCAAAGAGAGCTTTAATGTCCCCAGGGCCTACAGACATAAGTGGTAAAATGACACTAATATTACCGGCTGGTTACAAACGCCACCAGCAGGAGGAGCTCTGACTGCACGCCACTCTCACAGAGTATAATAATAATAATAATACATTTAATTTATAATGCACTTTACATTTGTTTGGATCAAATCTCAAAGTGCTAAGATCAAATCTCAAAGTGCTAAGAGTGACGCGCCTCTGTCAGCTGCACTCTTCCCCAACTGTTACGGGAAAGTAAATCCATGATACACAGTACAGAATTTCGAAGAGGCACTGGGTTCTAACAGGATTTATGAGGAAAATACGTGAGGTACTATTAATTTTGAGCCTCTGGTACAATAATACTTCTAATAATCTTCATCAGTCACCAACCTCGGTGTGAGATTTAACCCTCAACTCACTTTTGAATCCCACATCAAACACATCTGCAAGATCTCCTCTCACCATCTCAGAAATCTTTCCAAACTCCGTTCTTCACTCACCTTGAGTGATAGTGAAAAGCTGGTCCACGCGTTCGTCTCCTCCAGACTGGATTACTGTAACTCACTTCTCATCGGGATCCCTGATAAAAGTCTTCAAAGACTTCAGTAGGTTTAAAACAGTCTGAAGGATCCGGATGAGATTGCGTAAACACAAACACATCACCCCCGTTCTTCATTCCCTTCATTGGCTTCCCATCTCCACCAGGATTGATTATAAGATCTCTCTCCTCACTCACCAGTGCATCCATGGTAACGCACCCCCCTACCTAAAAGAACTACTCACCCCACTGACCTCGACACGATCCCTCCGTTCTACCCACTCATACCGCCTCCTCCTTCCCCGGACTGAGCTCAGCACCATGGGTGATCGGGCCTTCTGTTCTGCTGCCCCTCGTCTGTGGAATGCCCTTCCCGACCATCTGAGGGCTCCACAGACGACTGACACATTTAAAAAAGGACTTAAAACTTTCCTTTTTAGCAGAACCTATAACTTTAATTAACATTGCTGCTTTTTGGTCAGGTTTTTATATAGTTATTATCTTATTTTTTATTGATGCTTTTATCTGCTTTTGCTTTGTAGCACTTTGAGATTTGATCCAAATGTAAAGTGCGTTATGAATTAAATGTATTATTATTATTATTATAATACTTCAACTCCCCGCTGTTAGAATTAACTAAATTGTGCAAGTTCTGGAAGTTGGCTAATGTTACCTCTTGTAGCTAATGTTGGCTAGCTACCATTGCTTGAACTAGTTAATTTAAGCAACCATGACAAAATTTGCCTAATGTTAGCCATCGTGTCTAGAGCTAGCTTTCATTGCTGAAGGTAGCTAATGTCAGCTGTCATAGCTACAATAAGTAGTAATGTGAGTAACGTCTTGATTCCAAAGATCCTGGAAGATTCTAGAGGGACTTAAAGTTAAAACCCAGAGAAAATCACTGGTGAACAAAGAAATGGTCCGGAGCAGGAAGCCTTCGGATGAATGGGCTAAGCATCCTGTTAGCTGCAAGTTGGAGCAGCTAAAGGTTCCACAAAGTCTTGGAGAGGCTTGTCAGGAAAGTTGAAAGTATTCAGAAACTGTAGGAGGCCGTGAAATGTAAAATGTTCTCTCCTGATTCATCCTGACAGAATCTGTTGGCCTTCATTCATGCTGATCTCTGTGAATGGGTTCCCTGCCTGCCAACACTCTGCTCTCGCCTACACACTGCCTGAGATCCTGCAGCAGCGTGGTCGGACTGAAGACGTTTTATGCTCTCTTTTCACACTGCCGTCTCACCATGGTTGCAAAATATCCGATTAGGGCCCAAATTTCCTTATTATTTTTCACAAGTATCCAAATACTTCCTCCGATGGTTTGCGGAATGGCGAGTTCTAGGTCCTGACTTGCACGCCTTGAGACGTCTGGTGGAGTCCACGGCTCCACAGGTCCGAGCTTGTTTGGTGGCACAAAGGGAAGCCTTCACACGAAAAGGCAGGTGGTTATAATGTTATGGCTGGTTGTTGAATGTGGAAACCTCTTTTGTCCCGTTCTTCTGCTTAAGTTCCTTTCCTGCCTCCAAGCAGTGACTCACCTCAGCCCACCGACCTCTCTCTTCCTCTCGTCCTTTATTCCCCTCTCCTCTCTCTCTCCACAGCCCACCCCTTCTCACTCTCTCTCTCTCTCTCTCTTGTCTCTCTCTCCTCCTCCTCCTCAGTGGGCTACAGTCAGAAACCTGAAATAGAATTGTTAGGAGTCACGATGTCCCTTTCTCTCGCTTCCCTCTTTTCTCTCTTATCCTCAGCTCTCCTCTCTCTTTATCTCTCCCCCTCAGTGGGCTGCAGCCTCAACCACAAAGAAACTCGCTGGGAGTCACGAAACCTCGCCGACACAGAAACACGACTTGACTCGTTCATCCAGGCACACACTGACTCTCTGGTTCTAACCGGTTCTAGCTGGTTTCTACACTCTGCTGCTACCTGCTAACTGTTATCATCTGCTTACAGCTACTATTTTGTGGATCACATGACACGTGATCAAATGTATGACCCACGTTTATGCAGACCTGGGCGCTCTAGGCCTAGAGGAGGTCCAAAGATGAGCCGCTTTCATGCCTCCCTAACATCTATATGATGAGGCAAAGAGCGACAGTCCTGACTCCAATGTCCGAGAAGAGTTGATGTCACTCAGAGAGAATGTCTTCAGGGGAGGAATGACTTTCCTTCTTTCTTTCTGGTCACGTATCCATGACATCACTCTGTTTTGGACTCGGTGCGCTGAGCTCATTTTCAGTGACATCATCGTCCTGACCCAGAGATGATGTTATCGCTTCCAGTTAGTCTGCTGCTGTTTATCCGAGAGAGCCTGCAGAGCGAGTAGCCCCGCCCCCCTCACTTCCATCACATCAGTCCCTCCAGTTCTACTGAATTCTGTTCTGATCTACCGGGTTCTGCTCTACTCAGCGCAGTTCTGTTATACTCTACTGGGTTCTGTTCTACTCAGCTCAGTTCTATTCTACTTTACTGGGTTTTATCTTAGTCAATGGGGTTCTGTCTTGGTCTACAGGGTTATATTCTACTTGGTTCTGGCCTCCTACTCTGCAGGGTTCTATTTGGTTCTGTTGTGTTCTGTAAAATACAGGTGTGGGTCCCAGAGATCGTCCTGCATCATCCTGCTGTTGTTTCTGCTGAATCCTGACTTGCCACAGCTCTCAGCTGATTGGCTGATGGTGACATCATCAGTTGGGATATGGAGGTTACAGCAGCCTCTCGCTCTCCTCCAAATACTCACACCCACCTCCACACACTCAAACACACACGTACACACCCACTCTCTCACACACACACACACACACACACACACACACCCACTCTCACACACACACGAACACACACACACACCCAGGCTCTGCAGCTGCATTACATCATCTGTTGTGGAGATGAGTGTGAGAACACTGTGTTCTGCCCATGTGCATGATGGGAACTGGTGTTTATACTAAGTCAATATCACATTTAGATGACACATCAGATATTAAATAGTGATCAAATATTTAATGGAATCAATCGCAATACTCTCTGATTTATCCCCATTAATCACTAATTATGACTATAAATTATAGATTTATCACCATAGTCACTGATTTGAAACCATATTGGGGAAACAATATCAGCGTTTAATGCAAAAATAAGCAGTGAAGATATAAATACAATAAGGGAGGAAAAAATATGATGAATAATCCCCAGTTTCATTAGTGGATACTCCGAATATTTTTAATTGAATCACTTATTTATCACACACTCAACACTGATTCACTACATTGGACACTAATTTAACACCATTAATCACTGATGATATCAGCATTAATAAGTTATCCATCACTTGTGAGCAGTCTATTATGATTAATCATACATGTAGTTACGATTCGTCACGATTAATCACTCGTGATTCATTTAATTAATCACCGTGGAGCCGCTCCACTCTGAAATCACTTTTCTTTAAACTATTTTAAATGTTTTAATATTTTAATTACCCCTGCACACGGTTATTTTCTGTGATATTGTCATAACGGCGCCCGGGTTTATCTTTGTTCTTGCACTAATTTAGAGAGAAATAGTGGAAATAGTGTCTTTTATCAGAAAATCTGAAGCTATGCAATGCATTCTGGGACAGGAGGAGCGTGAGCAACAAAGTCGGCCTGCTTTCTGAATTGTTTTTGCATTTCTAATTTACATGGAAATATTTTTCACATCCTTACCAAATACTCATAACCATGTCACAACAGGAAATAGCTAATTATATATTTATTTATACGTAATCTAATATGCTGCATGTTTCAAAATATAATGAAAGCGTGAAATCTTGTTTCTGATGAAGAGAAGTCTGCTGCCCTGAAGTGACATCCCTCCTCCTCCTCCTCCTCCTCTCTCTGGCCAATCACAGCCCAGCACCTCTCCCGGCCAATCAGATCCCTGGCTGGTGATGTCATGCAACGGGCTGCTGGTGAGGTGCTGATGCTGCTGAGCTGCAGATCTTCAGTCTGAGCGGGAGACGGAGCATCACTGCAGGGTGAGTATCTTCATCCTCGCTTAGATTCATGGTTCCAGGTGTTTGTGATGATTCCTGCAGGAAACAGAACTTTCCTTTTCTTATTCTCTCCATCTTTATGATGGGTTTTAGGTTTTTTTGCGCTCCTCTGCAGAACCAGATTCTCTTTGTGGCAACAATGACATCATCGCCTCACCTTCACACACACACACACACACACACACACACACACACACACACACACACACACACACACACACACACACACACACACACTGGAACTCTGCAGCTTTGGTGCAAAGTTCCCTTTTTTAAATGTCGTTTATTTGACGCTCTGAACTGAAAACACGTTGTTTTTCACGAACGTTCTGCTGGATGTCGTCTGACTCGGTGTGGGTGTTTATACTTTGAGCAGCAGGAGGCTGATTCACCTCGGGCAGGTTGTCGGGTCGGCGTCTTCTCGCTGCTGATTCACACGCTGAATCACAAACAGCTTGAAGGAAATCTGACCTTTACCCCTCAAAGCGGGGGTCAGACGTGCAACCGTTACGTACCGACCTGTTTTTTCAACCGTAGTTGTTTGGTTTACGGAACATTTGGTACGAATTTAACAGAATAAATACCAAAAACATGTCCAGAGCGACTTTAAACTCGTCTTCATCAAAAAAAGTTTTTAATGCCAAAGATTTGATCTTAGAGATGAAAATCCTTCATATTATGACATCTTCTAAGAATTTCTCTTTAACCCTCCGAAGCCCAAACCCAAACCCAAACTCGCCTCAGAACCCATTCTGTAACATTTCTATTCGTGTCTGTGTGATTACAGATCGTAGGAATGTTGTTTGAACTGTAGCGCCTTCACACTCTGTTACATTTTTACACCTTTGTTATAAATGTCACAGAAATGTGGCTACACTGATTCTACTGGACTGGTTCTGCTAGACTGGTTCTACATGACTGTCTCCACGGTACTGGGTCATCTGTATTGGTTCTACTGGCAGGATTCTGCTGTACTGGTTTAACTGCTGCGATTCCACCAGACAGAATATACTGGTCTGATTCTGCAGAACTGGTTCTACTGGATAGTTTCTGCTGAACTGGTTCTACTGGACTGGATTTAATTCTGGTGCTCTGTGTCTCCACAGGAACAGACTCTACCTCACCACAGTGTCTTTGACAGGAAACAGCAGAAGAATGACTCTAACAGGTAAAAACTCTTTATTTTGGAGCTTCTTCAAACGCCTCTTTAATGTGTGATGTGACGTTCATGACTGTAGGATTTTTCCAAACTGTCTCTTTGATGTGCGATGTGACGTTCACTGACGGTAGCAATGGTCTGTATGTTCTAGTCTACAGAGAGAAGATGCGCGAGCTTCCCCTGGTGTCTCTCTTTTGCTCCTGCATCCTACCTGAACCCAGAGACAGCACCGCGGACAAGACCGACGGTCAGCACAACTACAATCTCTGATATTTACTCCCGTCCCTGAATCGCCGCTTCTTTTTCGCTGCAACTGGTGTCTTTGTTTTTTCTTTCCGGCAGGCGTGGTCGACTTGAACCTGTGCAACATCCGGGACATGGAGGTGATCGAGCTGAGCAAGCGGGCGAGTGGACAGGCCTTCGAGGTCATCCTGAAGCCACCCACCTTTGACGGCGGCCCCGAGCTGAAGGCAACAACGCCGCCTCGCCAGAAACCCTCGCTGGAGGAGATCCAGAGGAAACTGGATGCCGCGCAAGAGAGGAGGAAGGTGTGCTTGGGTTCGAATAAAGTTCCGGAGTTTGAGTCTGAAGCGAAGCTGCTGTTAATGCTAACTTTAGCTGATATAATCCAACATAACCGGTGTTAGCTCACTTAAACTCTCATAGCTATGTTAGCTAACTTCAGCTCTCATAGCAATGTTAGCTAACTTCAGCGTTAATAGCTAAAGTAAGATCATTTAAACTCACATAACTATTATTAGCTAATTTCAGTTACTATAGCTTATATTAGCTCATGAGAATTCTCGAATTCCAGCTCTCATAGCTAATGTTGGCAATTTAAGATGTTATAGCTAATGTTGGCAGTATCAGGTTTCATAGCTAATGTTAGCTGATTTCATCTCTCATATCAAATGTTGAATAATATTGGCTAATTTCATCAATCATGGCTAGTGTTTGCCAGTTTTAGCTGTTATAGCTAAAGTAACCTAGTTTTAGCGCTCATAGCTAAAGTTACCTAGTTTTTGTTGCAGTAGCTAAAGTTAACTAGTTTTGTTGTCATAGCTAAAGTTAGCTAGTTTTCATTTTCATAGATAAAGTTAGCTAGTTTTGTTGTCATAGCTAAAGTTAGCCAATTTTGTTGTCATAGCTAAAGTTAGCTAGTTTTGTTGTCATAGCTAAAGTTAGCCAGTTTTGTTGTCATAGCTAAAGTTAGCTAGTTTTTGATGTCATTGTTAAAGTTAGCTAGTTTTGTTTTCATAGATAAAGTTATCTAGTTTTAGTTGTAATAGCTAAAGTTAGCTAGTTTTCGTTTCCATAGATAAAGTTGGCTAGTTTTCGTTTTCATAGATAAAGTTGGCTAGTTTTCGTTTTCATAGATAAAGTTGGCTAGTTTTGTTGTCATAGCTAAAGTTAGCCAGTTTTGTTGTAATAGCTAAAGTTAGCTAGTTTTCATTTTCATAGATAAAGTTAGCTAGTTTTGTTGTCATAGCTAAAGTTAGCCAGTTTTGTTGTCATAGCTAAAGTTAGCCAGTTTTGTTGTCATAGCTAAAGTTAGCTAGTTTTCGTTTCCATAGATAATGGCTCGTTACTGTTTTTAGCAGAACAAAAAGGTGAAGCTGACTTTGGATCCTTCCGTTGTTTCCCTCTAGTGTCAGGAGGCGGAGCTCTTGAAACACCTGGCTGAGAGGAGAGAGCATGAACGTGAAGTCGCCCAGAAAGCTCAGAGCAAAGAGCGCCAGCGAGCTGCTGATGCCGAGAAGCAGCGGCGGCAGACGCGCCTGAACGCCTCGCAGGAGGAGGTGAGGACTCGTGCTCTGGTCAGCTGACACCATTCAGATTCTCCTCTGTGGACTTGAAGCGCTGATCGGATGTTTGTGATGTTTTTGTATTCCAGGAGGAGGAGCACAGCGTGGAGGTGAGGAGGAGTAGAAACACTAGCAGATCTTCATCACATTGGTCTAACTTTAATACAACTGTGGTGGAACTTCCTTCCTGATATATCATGAATTTACACTAGGTGGCCAAAAGTATGTGGACACTCACGATGTGATTTTAATATGAACCTTCTCCATGTTGGAGGCTTATCGTCGTCCAGAACATTTTTCACAACCGCAACTATGAAGTTGTAGTTTAAACGAAAATCCAAAAAGTAGATGTAGTTGTGAATTTTTTTCCCCGGCTGACGTGAATGAGGCAAACGGTCCTTCATCCTTGTCCTCCTCAAAGCAGACGTGATCCAGAAGACGTATTAAGGTGTCCACCTACTTTTGGCCAGTATTAAAAAATAAACCCCTGACATGAACGGACCCCCCCTTTTGAGCTAGCATGTGTTAGCCGAGCGCTAACTGAACCCCCTTCTTGTGGTTCCAGGTGTCTTGATGGCCTGATCACAACACAAGCTGAACGTTATTTGGAAGCCATTTTTTGGAGGGCTGATGAGCCGCGCGGCCCACCGCCGCTCCGACTGGGAGACTGACAGGAAGAGACTCTGAAAATATTCGGAGAAGAAGAAAGAGAAGAGAACTGAGGGGGGTCTTCGCTCCGAGCGGACCTCCCCTTCTTCGGTGAAGGACCCTGCAGAGACGTCATCAGGGGTTCTACTCTGCTTTGTTGCCATGCCAACAGTGCAATCAATGTGCGACTGTGGACGCGTCCAGAATTCTTCACAACATCTTATCCAAACCAAAACCTAGGGACCCCCGGCCCCGAAGGAAACGTCAGGACTTCCTCCTCCGAGGGGATTCTTCACAGGACTTCCTCTACTGGCCCTGTTAAAACAGCTCCATCTGCTGGACGGCTCGCGTCATGACATTTATCCTCAGACTGGTGGCAGCTGGAGGGAATGACAGAAATATCAGCACCTGCGCCCCCCTCAAAGGGGTCCGAGCCCGGTTTACGGCTGTCGAGGTCAAGACCCGGCCGTGATTGATGGCAGGAAGATGAGGGTCAAAATGTCACTGGGACCCCGACAAAAACGGTTTCAGCTCTGAGAGAAAAAAACACTTCACCCCACCGACCAGGTCCAGTTCAAAAACCCACTAAACACAGACCGGTGTCAGTCCAGAACCAAGACAAGAACTAAAACATGGAAGACCGGTTCTGACAAAATACAAAGGCAATAGTTAGACGAGTCCGTCCTTCCAGTAAAGAATTATTCCTCCAGTTTATTTCTGCATTAAAGTTGAAGTATCATTTCATGAAGAACTCTTCATGTTGTTCCGGTTCTAGCATTAACGATCAGAACCATATTATCTGACGGCTCACCTTCATGTGGACTATCGTAAGACCTCTTTGGACCAGACCAGCCCACTCTCTGATACCAAAAAGAATACGGGTGGTTCTAGTTTTAGCGTGCGAGTAGTAAACTTTCAGTACGTCCAGTGGGCGGAGCCTCTCGAGCACCCGGGGAATGATTTTGGGTTCAGGGTCGGTCCAGCGCCGAGTCCACCTGTGTGAAGTTTATCTCTGGTTTGTTAGTTATAGCGCTCTTGAAGAGACTTCCTTTTTCTGAGGACGGTTCGGCCCAAGAACCGAGACAAGAACAGAAACGGATCAGGAAATGACAGGAGAAGGAGTTCGAGCGGAGACGCGTGGAAGACTCCCACCGAAACCCAAAGACAACATGGACCCCCGATCATCACGGCCCAGTTTTCTCCAACCCGGACTCGGAATATATTTATGAAGATGCTACAATTAGCATGTTAGCATATTTGCAGCTGTCAGAGGCTACAGTTTCATTCCTGTGTAAGAGAGAAGACGAGACCCAATCAGTGTCCTGCTGGAGGTTTGTAAGACGTTAACGAGGAAGACTTCAGAACCAACAGCTGGTTAGCATGTGTGGCTAACGCTAACCACATCACACCCTCAGTCGGGCCGCCAGAATCCTGCTGATGCGAGAGAATGAGCTGAACTGATAATCGATTGTGTGTCGTTGTTTACAGAAACAGTGGTTTGTTTGAGCGCGTCCGTCCGTTTCCCTGGCAACGAGATGATGATGATGATGATGATGATGATGATGATGATGATGATGATGATGTACAGAAATCACATAATATTTTAAATTAAAAAATTAAACAATCACACTTTACTGCGTTCTGTAATTTTTATTGGGTCTGAAATGCAAGTATTCATTCAAAAAGAAAAAATCATAAATAATTAATAATAAAACGATGAAATGAAACTTGAGTTGAATAAATAAAGAGTATAATATAATTGAAAACAGTCTCATTATTAATCAGATTTTATCTGTAGTTCTGTTTGGAGATAGAAAGGAAGAAAATTAAAGACATACAGAGTCACGGAGCAGCATGTGGAGGACGCAAATAAATATATAAATAAATAAATAGGTTGATAAATGAGCAAAGAAAACCTTCAAAAACAAATGAAAAGTTTCGAAAAACGTTTTTTAAAAGTTTTAAAAAACAACTTTTTTTTTGTTTTGTTGTTTTTTTTTGTCGTTTTTTTTCCCTTAATTAAGAAGTCAAAGTCAAAAACGTGGACTGCGTCAAATAACCATCTATGATTTAAACATGCCCTTAAAACATTTCATTAATACATTAAATTAAGGGGAAGTTGTAAAATGCTTCTCATTCTCAATGATCCTCTACATTTTTATTGGCCGTCTTGTTCCTCCGTAGCTCCAGTCTGTTTTCCGTCTGGTCCTCACTGCTGGTGTCGGACGATGGGTCGGACGCAGGTGCAGCCCACCGCGATGAAGCGGTACTCCAGTCGATAGTGGTAGCCGTGCACCTCCTCGGAAGACGGCACCCGCCGCAGCAGCAGCACCTGATGCATGATGGGTCTGGACTCCAGGTTCAGGTCTTCCAGGCCCTCTGAGTCCAGACAGCCTTGCAGCAAACAGCGGGCCTCCGCCAGTGTCGGAGGGTACAGAGACTCGTCATGGGAGAAGCTGAGGGCGGAGCGGCAGAAGGGACAAAATACATTTTAGGTTTTTTTGTTTTTTCATAATTAAAGGGTCATTCCGCTGTTTTTCTTCAGATAAAATTCCTCACCTGTACGTCCATGGTGAGATGGAGTCGTTCTGCAGAGGCCTGATGGGTTTGGACGGAACCAAAGCGTTGGTGTCGAGCTGCAGGAGGACCATGTCCACGGGCGCCGCATCAGAGGACTTCTTCTTTGTAGTCACGGCGTGTTTTGATGCGGCGCCTCCATGTGGCTTGGCTGCTGCCTGCGCTATCACCATGATGAGCGCCGCCGCGCAGAAGGCCTGAGGAAGAGGAGGATAAGTCAAGCGTGTCGGATATCGCATCTGTTTTGCAGCTGATGAAACCAAATAATTACCAAAAATGTATCAAATAAATAAAAAAAATAATAATAATAACACTCACAACAACAAAAAAACAAAACAACCCATAATATAAACGCATGACAAATAAATGTAGAATTAATTAACAACCATTGATTTTTCTCAATGTCATCAATTATGCAAGATAAGTCAAATTTCAAGTTCAACAATATAAACATTTTGATTAACATTTTTAAAGAAATGAAGAATTATGACACAAATGTTGAAAACATAAATGGCTGCAAGAAAATCAGTTTTAAAAGAAAAGAAAAAGGAACCGATCAATGAAATAAACTAATAAATCTGTTCAATAATTTACTAACATCTTAGGACTTTAATCTGCAGAAAATGTATGGAGGATCAAAGCAGCCAAAAATGAATAAATAAGTTCTTTGCGGGTTTATCAATATTATCGTTTCTGTTCGCTTTTACATCGTAAATAAAATCTGAAAATAATATATAATATATTCTAAAGTCACTTTGCGTGACTTTTGATGCAGATGTTCGCCGCCGAACACACGCGGCCCCACAGATATGAAACTGACGTGAAATGAAATCTTACTTTTAATTTCTGATTCAATATTTTGCTCGTTTACTTTGGAGCCTCAAAAATCTCGCCGCAGTCACATTTATTTCTTATTTAGTTTGGAAATAATTCTGCCCGATTAAAAACGTCATAAATTCCTACCATCACTTTTGTAATCGTCGGGAACATGCTGACAGTTTTTTCTCTGTTTTGGTTCGGCTTCAGTTCTGCTTTTTTTTTTTTGCGATCTCTCTTCGGGCTCCTCTGGCTCTAATGGAGGTTCAGGTATTCAGCTTCTTCTTCTTCCTCTTCTGCTTCTTATTCTTCTTCTTCTTCTTCTTCGGTGGTGTTGTGCTTGACATCGGACTCAGCTCTGACTTTTATTCTGATGACAAAGTCGGATCAGCTGTCATTTTTGTCACCGATGATGTCACCAATTATCTTAATCTCTTGATGTTTCTGACTTTGATGCTCATCTTTAAACCGCAGACGCCGCCTCCAATGACAAGCCTGGTGGTCGACCCACTTTCAGCCCAGGTTTCAAATGTTCTGCACACCAAAGCTGCAGCAGCCCTTTTTCTGGGTCATCTTATTTCTTAACACCAGCCCGCTAAACTTGCCGTTACTTATTACTGGATGATTTTGCTTATTGTAATTGTTCCCACTGATGTAATGCTTTATAAGTTCATACTGTCGTATTGTGACGTTGTGACTTTTTACTGTTTGCTGCTGTGAAACACGATACGCTCAGATTATGTTTACAAACACTCATTTCTTACAGCGTACCTCCAAACGCATGTGACTGACTCTTCCTCTCGTCTCATACGTAGTCACCCTCTCAGCAAACTTCTGAGCAGGAGCTCCAGATGGTTTCTGGGTCACTGGTTCTGATTTGAGACCTGGGTCCCTCCGGGGGCCCAGAATCCTTCAGGTTGGGCCGTCTCGCCTTCACACGTTGGCTTTTTCAGATTTGCTGCATTATCTGTAGCATCCGCCGGCGGCGTGACCTTCTTTGCCCTCGCCGTGTGACTCAGGATGATCAGACTGCAGCGTCAAGCCGTCACGCCCACGCGGCCGACTCACCTCTGACTTTCTGACTTCCTTTGATTGACGGCTTATCCGTGATCAGAGACACTTCCTGCTTCCTGTCAGGGCCGCTCCGGTGTTTCCCAGCCTCCACACAGACATGTGTTCAAACAAATATGGCGCTGAACGGTCTTACATTTAGTTATTAGTCTTTTTGACAAATACTCCTAGATAAAAAATCCAAACTAATTCTGGAATAATTCTTATTCCTACGAACGTCGATGTGTGTTTTCACGACTCTTGTTCTCCTGTCGCGTTTCCAAACACAGTGCAATAAAAATGTTCAGAGATCGCAATCCTCCACCGAGTCTCATCGTTCCCTTCAAAATGTATAATTCTAATGTTCCAATGATCTAATGTATAATTCTATTGTTATAATGTTATAATGTTATAATGTTATAATGTTATAATGTTATAATGTTATAATGTTATAACGTTAGATGTCCTAATTCTAAAGTTCTAATATTCTAATATTCTAATGTTATAAAGTTCTAATTCTAATGTTCTCATGTTCTAATGTTCTAAAATTCTAATGTTATAATTTTATAATGTTATAATGTTATAACGTTATAACGTTATAACGTTGGATGTTATTATTCTAATGTTCTAATATTTGAATGTTCCCATGTTATAACGTTATAGTGTTATAATGTTCTAATTCTAATGTTCAATTACCAAATTCTAATGTTCTAATGTTCTAATATTCTAATGTGATAATGTTAAAATTCTAAAGTACTAATGTTCTAATTCTAACGCAGAATATTCTAATATTCTAATTTGAATGTTCTAATGTTCTAATGTTTTCATTCTAAAGTTCTAATTTTCTAATGTTCTAATTGTAATGTTCTAATATTCTTATGATCTAATGTTGTAATGTTCTAATATAGAATATTCTAATATCCTAACTTGAATGTTCTAATTTCTAATGTTCTAATTTTAATATTATTATGTTCCAATATTCTAATGTTCTAATATTGTAATGTTATAATGTTCTAATTCTAATGTTCCAATGATTTAATGTTCTAATGTTCTAATGTTCTAATATTCTTATAATCTAATGTCCTAATGTTCTAATGTTCTAATGTTCTAATATTGTAATGTTATAATGTTCTAATTCTAATGTTCCAATGATGTAATTCTAATGTTCTAATGTTTTAATGTTCTAATGTTCTAATGTTCTAATTCTAATGTTCTCATGTTCTAGTATAATGCTCTTATGCTACAATAGTCTAATGTTCTAATATTCTACTATTCTAATATTCTAATATTCTTATAATCTAATGTTCTAATATTCTACTATTCTAATATGCTAATATTCTTATAATCTAATGTTCTAATATTCTAATTTGAATGTTCTAATGGTCTAATGCTCTAATTCTAATATTCTAATGTCCTAATGTCCTAATGTTCTAATGTTTAATGTTCTAATGTTCTAATGTTCTAATGGTCTAATGCTCTAATTCTAATATTCTAATGTCCTAATGTCCTAATGTTCTAATGTTTAATGTTCTAATGTTCTAATGTTCTAATGGTCTAATTCTAATGTTCTAATATAGTAATGTTATAATGTTCTAATTCTAATGTTCCAATGATGTAATTCTAATGTTCTAATGTTTTAATGTTCTAATGTTCTAATGTTCTAATTCTAATGTTCTCATGTTCTAGTATAATGCTCTTATGCTACAATAGTCTAATGTTCTAATATTCTACTATTCTAATATTCTAATATTCTTATAATCTAATGTTCTAATATTCTACTATTCTAATATGCTAATATTCTTATAATCTAATGTTCTAATATTCTAATTTGAATGTTCTAATGGTCTAATGCTCTAATTCTAATATTCTAATGTCCTAATGTCCTAATGTTCTAATGTTTAATGTTCTAATGTTCTAATGTTCTAATGGTCTAATGCTCTAATTCTAATATTCTAATGTCCTAATGTCCTAATGTTCTAATGTTTAATGTTCTAATGTTCTAATGTTCTAATGGTCTAATTCTAATGTTCTAATATAGTAATGTTATAATGTTCTAATTCTAATGTTCCAATGATGTAATTCTAATGTTCTAATGTTTTAATGTTCTAATGTTCTAATGTTCTAATTCTAATGTTCTCATGTTCTAGTATAATGCTCTTATGCTACAATAGTCTAATGTTCTAATATTCTACTATTCTAATATTCTAATATTCTTATAATCTAATGTTCTAATATTCTACTATTCTAATATTCTAATATTCTTATAATCTAATGTTCTAATATTCTAATTTGAATGTTCTAATGGTCTAATGCTCTAATTCTAATATTCTAATGTCCTAATGTCCTAATGTTCTAATGTTTAATGTTCTAATGTTCTAATGTTCTAATGTTCTAATGTTCTAATTCTAATGTTCCAATGATGTAATTCTAATATTCTAGTGTCCTAATATTCTAATATCATAATGTTCTAATTCTAATGTTCCCTCTTACTCCAGTCTTTCATGCATGTATCCGACATCACTGCGGTGGAATTTTGAACAACTCTTCTCTGTACAATTATTTATCACAGCCACAAATGGAGGGTTTGCAGCTAGTTGTGGTTAGCAACTAGTCGCAATTAGCTTTTAGTTGTGGTCCGCAGCTAGTAACAGTTAGCAGCTAGTTTTGGTTAACAGCTAGTTTTGGTTAAAAGTTAGTTATGGTTTGCAGCTAGTTGTGGTTAGCAACTAGTCACAATTAGCTTTTAGTTGTGGTCGGCAGCTAGTAACAGTTAGCAGCTAGTTTTGGTTAACAGCTAGTTTTGGTTAAAAGTTAGTTATGGTTAGCAGCTGGTTGTGGTTAGCAACTAGTCGCAATTAGCTTTTAGTTGTGGTCGGCAGCTAGTAACAGTTAGCAGCTAGTTTTGGTTCCCAGCTAGTTTTGGTTAAAAGTTAGCTATGGTTAGCAGCTGGTTGTGGTTAGCAACTAGTCGCAATTAGCTTCTAGTTGTGGTCATTTACAAGATGATACATATATAATGTGAATTTATTTACGGTGAGAATACCGTAGAATACATTCAGAATGTCGTAAAAAAACAAAAAGAAAGAAAAGAAAGTGTCAAATATCAAAAGTGGATAAAGTGAACTTATCACAGATGAAAGTATTTTCTTCTTTCTGGTCAGAATATGTGAAAAAACACAGAACTTTACTGTGAAAACACAAACTTTTGGTCAAATTAAAGGTAAAATGCCATAATGTCACAAGCAAGTCATTTCTGAATAAAAGTATTTTTATAAATAACAACATGTAATGAACCAACTTTAACCCTTTACTTTTATACAAGAGGAAAAAAAATACGGTATATATTTGTGAAAAAAAAGGTTGATTTCTAGGTTTTAAAGTCTGAATGGTATTTACTGTTATTATATGTCATTAAGTATGAATCCACAAAAACTGTTTTAATGGTTATTTACTGTTATTATATGTCATTAAGTATGAATCCACAAAAACTCTTTTGATGGTTATTTACTGTTATTATATGTCATTAAGTATGAATCCACAAAAACTGTTTTAATGGTTATTTACTGTTATTATATGTCATTAAGTATGAATCCACAAAAACTCTTTTGATGGTTATTTACTGTTATTATATGTCATTAAGTATGAATCCACAAAAACTGTTTTAATGGTTATTTACTGTTATTATATGTCATTAAGTATGAATCCATAAAAACTGTTTTAATGGTTATTTACTGTTATTATATGTCATTAAGTATGAATCCACAAAAACTGTTTTAATGGTTATTTACTGTTATTATATGTCATTAAGTATGAATCCATAAAAACTGTTTTAATGGTTATTTACTGTTATTATATGTCATTAAGTATGAATCCATAAAAACTGTTTTGATGGTTATTTACTGTTATTATATGTCATTAAGTATGAATCCATAAAAACTGTTTTAATGGTATTTACTGTTATTATATGTCATTAAGTATGAATCCATAAAAACTGTTTTAATGGTTATTTACTGTTATTATATGTCATTAAGTATGAATCCATAAAAACTGTTTTGATGGTTATTTACTGTTATTATATGTCATTAAGTATGAATCCATAAAAACTGTTTTAATGGTATTTACTGTTATTATATGTCATTAAGTATGAATCCATAAAAACTGTTTTGATGGTTATTTACTGTTATTATATGTCATTAAGTATGAATCCACAAAAACTCTTTTGATGGTTATTTACTGTTATTATATGTCATTAAGTATGAATCCATAAAAACTGTTTTAATGGTTATTTACTGTTATTATATGTCATTAAGTATGAATCCATAAAAACTGTTTTAATGGTTATTTACTGTTATTATATGTCATTAAGTATGAATCCACAAAAACTGTTTTAATGGTATTTACTGTTATTATATGTCATTAAGTATGAATCCACAAAAACTGTTTTAATGGTATTTACTGTTATTATATGTCATTAAGTATGAATCCACAAAAACTGTTTTAATGGTATTTACTGTTATTATATGTCATTAAGTATGAATCCACAAAAACTGTGTTGATTGTTATTTACTGTTATTATATGTCATTAAGTATGAATCCACAAAAACTGTTTTAATGGTATTTACTGTTATTATATGTCATTAAGTATGAATCCACAAAAACTGTTTTAATGGTATTTACTGTTATTATATGTCATTAAGTATGAATCCACAAAAACTGTGTTGATTGTTATTTACTGTTATTATATGTCATTAAGTATGAATCCACAAAAACTGTTTTAATGGTATTTACTGTTATTATATGTCATTAAGTATGAATCCACAAAAATTGTTTTAATGGTATTTACTGTTATTATATGTCATTAAGTATGAATCCACAAAAACTGTGTTGATTGTTATTTACTGTTATTATATGTCATTAAGTATGAATCCACAAAAACTGTTTTGATGGTTATTTACTGTTATTATATGTCATTAAGTATGAATCCACAAAAACTGTTTTAATGGTATTTACTGTTATTATATGTCATTAAGTATGAATCCACAAAAACTCTTTTGATGGTTATTTACTGTTCCGGCATCTCGAACATCGTCACCGTATAAAATACGGTGACGATGTTCGAGAATTCTGGCGGTATTTTACGGTAAATTATACTTTCTTCTTCTTTTTTTTTACAGTGTAGGTGGGCCCAGTTCTACAGAACATTTCTTGCCCCCATAGAACCCCTTTAAGAGGGAAATGTTTGATCTCAATGACATCAGAGGGGGGAAAAAATCAGGTTGTCCCGTCATTCTGAATTCTTCTGTGTGAACTTTCTTTTTTCTTTTCTTCTTTTTTCCGGGGGAGCCCATGTAAGAGCGTAATTCCCCCCCGTGGGGATTAATAACCTTTATGAAGATGAGTAACAAAAACACAGAGGAGAAGCTTTGATGAGAGAGTTTTTGCTGAAATGCTGGAAAACCAACTTTCCTCCAGCGACAATAGAGACCGAGATCATCCTCATCATCCTCATCGTCTTTGACGGTGTGTGTTTCATACATCTGAACGCCTCGACCGTCGCAGAAGAGAACAAATCATCTTCAGTCCTGCTGCAGTCGGAGAAGAAGAAGAAGGTCCATCCTTGAAGGAAACTCCACAGAGAAAGAAACAACAAAGAAGAAATAAATAAGAATATTGAGAAGGAGAAGTTCAAATATGTCAAATTGGCAAAAAAAAGTACGTATAATAACGATAAATAGGAAAATACATACTAATATTATATACTTGAATAATGTAGTGAATTCCTCAAATTAAATTTGTTTCCAACAAATTAGTTTTTAGGAAAGCAAAAAGAAAAAGAGTAAAATTTGAAGTACTAGATTAAAACACAAAAAACATAAATCTCCCTGAGACGATTCACAGCAACCAAATTCATACCGAACCAACAGTTGAAAAGTTTTTGGAGATAAATGTGTCAGAAATATGCAACCAACTTTTTCCCAAAAAAAATCAATCCAGTTCTTCCTCAGACAAAATTCTATGTGGTTAATAAAATTTGGAAAGCCATGAAAAGCTTTTTGGAGTTATGGCGTTGATATATCCTGTCCTATCCTATAATAATATCAAGTGGAAAAAGATAATAAGAAAAAATATAATAATAAAGAAAACCAGAAATATTCAATATTCCCAATAATTCTTATTGTAATTAGTAAAACTTTAACTCAAATAGAATTCAAACGAAGGTAAAAGGAGATTCTGATGCATGAATTCTTCTCACATCTAAAAGGAAATCTATCAAAACTATAAAAGGCCAAATGGAAATAGTGTAAATGAAATATTTATAATTCAAACGATTTTTTACGATGTAATTATTTAAGGATAAACATTTGATTTTAATTTCTCTGCGGTCCACCTGCAGTACCTTCACAGGCCACTAGAGGCGGCGCCACTGTGTATTCTAGTGGCGTTTATTTCCTAATACTTCCATAAAAGCTCATACATCGATATTTGTTTCTACTTTCACTGAGTTAACATTTTTGAGACAATGTCTAAGAACCATAACCATCAAATATGAATTCATTTTTTTAGGATTTTAACACTTTCATAAGAAAAGGGTCTTATGGAAATAATAGAAAATGAAAGTAAGTTATTTCCCAAACACCAACTGGGAAATTATTCTAATCTATTTGATTCATTCAGCTTGGGATATTTTCATGTATTTTTATATCTTATAAAATAATACTTTGGAGGCAGAAAACGTTTTTATTCTATAACTTCCTTTTTTTTCCATTTTCTACATAAATTCTTTTTTTATACAAATCTATTTCCCCTTTAAATCAACCAATTAAAAAAAAAAAACAATCTTTTTTTATATTATATTTATTATTATAATTATTATTATAATTATTATATTAATTATAATATTATAAAAAACAAAAACTACTAGAATGAACGTGGAAGAACCGGGATCATGGTTTTAGAATCTGATGATGATGATGATGATGATGATGATGATGATAGTTCTATCAGGTTTCAGCGTGACATTTTTGTCCCCAACATTCTGAGTGGTTACATTATTTTTAAATGTAATAAACGGCTGCAGCAGCTTCCAGATTCAGACGCCACAGATACTACAGATCAGAACATTTCAGGAATTCTCTTAGATTGTCCTTTGATCTCATAGCCGCCGTGCAGTGGGCGGGATTCCTGTTCAGTCATGGAGGTCATTGACGACGAAGCGCGGTCAGGGTTACTGGAGGTGACAGAGAAGATCACTGGTTGCTGTGGAATGTGCTGACGGCGCTGATGGGAACCAGTGATTTATCAGATTAATGCTCTGAGTTTCCTCCCACTCGCTCAAACCAGGTCATCGACAGGCTCCGATTCTTCAGGGTCGACCACATCACTGAGAACTCTACACACGACACCTGCTGTGAGGTCACAGCAGGGGGCGGGGCCACAGGCTCCGTATGTGTAGACAGGAAGCTGAAGACGGGTCACGACAGAATGCAAAGGCAAATAATATGTTATAAAAAATATTATTTTACTGCATCAAAGGTCCACGTGTATTTAATTAACTCTTCATCTTCATCTTCGTCTTCTTCGTCTTCTTCGTCTTCTTCTTCTTCTTCTTCCGGCTCTTCCCTTTAGGCTCCACCCAAGCAGATCATTTGTTTCCATCTTGCCCTGTCCTCTGCATCTTCCTCCGTCACACCAACCAACTACATGTCCTCTCTCACCACATCCAGAGACCCATTCTTTGGTCTTCCTCTTCTTCTCCTGCCTGGCAGCTCCATCTCCAGCATCCTTCTACCAGTAGATCCACTATCCCTCCTCTTCTTCACGGGTCAGAACCATCTCAATCTGTCCTCTCTGACTTTGTCTCCACGACGTCTAACCAGGACTGTCCCTCTGA
>JBBDHG010000234.1:1562500-1650000 GCA_037951165.1 Lophius americanus
AAGCTACTTCTGTCGGTCAGATTCAGTCCAAACCTGTCGCACATGATTCGACTCGAGGAGATCTATCTTATATACAATGTGATTCTCTCTAATAGTTCACACTTTACTCACTAGGGGGAGCTTTTCATCACCGTTTCCATAACGATATAGTATCGATTCTTTGGACAATGGTACGATATTTACAGATTCTACGAACGATTTCAGACGATATTTTGCACCAATTTAACAAAACTTGTTGCATTTCACTTTAAGAAAGGGTTAAATGAATTATAAAGCCATTTTGACATGTTTTGACAATTTTATGCTGAAATGTTAAAAACATTTCTGCAATAATAAAAATAATAACAACAAAAAGAACAAAAATCTGTGTTTCAATGTAAACAGACGCAGAGATAACATTAAGGTGCAGCCTCCGGCTGGTCCCATTGGTCCGCAGGTCTGCGTGCTTATAGGGGAGAAGCCTATGTACCGGTAGTCATTTCAGAATAAAGGCGTACCTTAAAAAAGACGATATATATATCAGACTTTTGATTTTCCATTGATTTGTTTATATCGTCGTTCAATAAACTGATTCACCGTTGTGGATCGATTAATTGTTACACCCCTACTAAGTAGACCGTAGTGAGAGGAAGAACTGGATTGGTTTTGGGAAAGGTCCGTTGTATTCTTTTGACACTAAGCTTTATCACCAAACCTTATTCCGACATAATTTTCTGAACTGATGGTCCGAGCAAATTTGGTGGATAAGAATCAAGTCCAGGAGATTTATCTGGTGTGATTCGTGTTTTACTCACTAGGGGGAGCATTTTACAAAAAAGCGGTCCCTTCCCCTGCGTTAGTTCTTATCCGATCATTCTGATGAGATTTCTCCGTTCCACGCTGCAGCGCCGCGGCCCACCTGCTGCAGTCGCACTCGGAGCGGGTGCACCTCCCTCTCTTCCTCCTGGAGAGCGTGGGCGTGGCCGTCCACCAGTATGGCTCTGCCCTGGCTCTGTTCCTGTACAGCTCCAACAGTGCCTGGACACAAAGCATGCTGGGACAGGTCAGTGGATCAGTGGATGACTCGCATCAGCACGTCTGAACGTGCTCATATGTGCTGGTGATGTCATGTCCGGACTGATGATGTCATCTGTGGCAGGTCTTCCTCGCAGCCGCCGCCGCCCTCTGCTGCTTCTCCTGTGCCGCTTGCTGCTTTGCAAAGTTTAATTTCACGCTACGCAGGAAACTCTGTCAGGGGTTGTTGATGGGCGTGGCCTACCTGCTAGGTATCCTCCCCATCACTCATCGTCTCGCCACCTGCAGCTGGATAAACACAAGCACTCTGACACTCCACATCCTACAGGTGACGCTAAATACTCAGCTGTCAAACTCTACCTCTTTACAGATGGATGGATGGAGGGATGGAAGGACAAAGGAAAGGATGGATGGATGGATGTTAGAATGGAAGGATGGATGGATGTTAGAATGGAAGGATGGATGGATGGATGGATGGATGATGGAAGGAGGGAAGGATGGATGGATGATGGATGGATGGATGGATGGATGATGGAAGGAGAGATGGATAGATGGATGACAGATGGATGGATGATGGATGGATGGATGACGTATGGATGGACGACAGATGGATGGATGATGGATGGATGGCTGCACAGATCAACTGTTGACCGTTTCCTGTTGTGCCTCCATCAGGTGATGTTGTACTTCCTGTCGTCCTTCTTCTTCTCTTGTCCGGTACCTGAGCGTTTCTCTCCCGGGACTTTTGACCTCCTCGGCTCCAGCCACCAGCTCTCCCACGTCCTGCAGTCCGTCTGCTCACTGGCCCAGCAGGAAGCGCTCCTCCACGACTTCCTGTGGCGGCGCCCAGCCATGATCAGGGAGTACGGAGAGCGGCGCCTCCTGCTGGCCGGGGTCTCCTTCCTCTGTGTGACCATATGCTGCGCCCTGACGGCCTTCGCCACAAGGAGGCGACCTCCAGCTCCGGTGGTCAAGGAGCAGGAGTAGAAGAAAAAGAAGAGGAAGTAGTAGAAGAAGACGAGTAAACAAATGTCAACCCGTTTTCTCTTCATGTGTCTAAATCTCCTCGGGGCGTCATCGTCATCATCATCATCATCATCATCATCTGTTACACATCCGCTGGATTTTCAGGTTTCTGTTTCTTTTCACTTTAGTTGAACAATAAAAGAATACAAAATAATTTAACCCCCTGAAGATATGTTCTCCTGAGCTTTACCATCAAACGTTCAAAACATTTTTAATTATCTCAAACTTCTGTTTGAGGACAAACACAAACTCAGGATCAGAATCTTTTCCCCGAGGACACACACAGAACGGGCTTCTAGAAGGCTTTCTTCTTCATGCGTACAATAGAAACGTAGAAGAAGAGAAATATTTGCATGTGCATGTGTGTGTGCGCGCGTCTGTGTGTGCTTTCGTCTTTGTGTGTGTGCGCGCGTCTTCGTGTGTGTGCTCTCGTCTTTGTGTGTGTGCGCGCGTCTTTGTGTGTGTTCGCGTCTTTGTGTGTGTGTGCGCGTCTTTGTGTGTGTTTTTTCATGAAGGTACACACATTTAATAAAGATTAGATTATACATTAATTCAGTATTTGAATTTAAATTTAAATAAGTCATTAAATGATCCATTTTGAAATTAAACGGTTGTTTGCTGTTGTTATTGTTCTCAGTTTAACAACGATAATGACATTTATTTCTATTCTTTGGATAACCATACGATATTTACAAAAGTATGTTTAATGAAATAATAATAATCTTTAATTTTTTGATTATGGTCGTGCCGTCAATGCTAACTGCATTAGCATGCATATGGCAATTCCCAATATGTTAGCATTAAGCTAACGGCCCAAGCGCTAATGACTTTTTCCACATTGTTGTAATAATGTTTATTATTATTAAACATTCAGACTGAACCTGGAAGTCTGTATTTCTCATATGAGGAACGTTTTATCTGCCATAGTGAACGCTAACGTTCAGGGAGAACTACAGCCTCTGTTCCTATTGGTCCGCAGGTCTGTGTATTGTTTATTTACTACCTACTTTTATTCTTTGTTACTCTTGTTTTTAGTAAATACTTCTATCTGTTCTTCTTTGTCATTCGCGATAGATCAAACCAGATTCCGTTGCAGTGACAAGAATGACAAATAAAGTGTCTTATATCTTCAGAGGACAAGATTTCTCTTCCACAAATTGTGGGCGACCTCCTAGTGGTTCTTCAAAGGAACTGCATGTCATTTAAACAAAAAGATAATAATTCTATTTAAATGTTGACATTTAAAGAAATTACAACCAACAAAGCAACAATAAGGAATTTATTCTTCTTACATGTGACACATTTTGAGCTTTCTGTCTTTTACAACGACTGATTCAAACAAATAAATAAAAACAAATCGGTGTTTATTTGAATTTTTCACTGGTCTTGAAATTGCTTTTCTGCAGTCAGGCTGTAAAAATCACATTCCATGCTCACCGAAGGCATTCAAGATAAAAAAAACTTTACGTCTGCAACGCCCCTGAGGGGCATTGAACGGAACTGTTATCTCTCTCTGACAGTCGGACCTCCACAGAGTCTGTTTCACCGCCACAGGGTTCCTGTTTTCGGGTGGAGCTGCTGATAGTTTCACTATTGACTCCTTTTTTCTTTCAACAAGCAGTCAAATAAACTACAAACACTTCCTGTGTGTGTTTTATTATAAGTCATGCCTGTGATGTAATCCAACATAACGCAGCTGTGTTCACGATAGATCTGAGAGAAAACATCCTCAGTTTCACTGAGCTGAAACTGAGGGGGGACAATGCGGAGGTCACGGTGGGGTCACTGCCGCACTCACGCTGTTTATCAATGTCGGTCGAACCATTCATTCCTTCAGCCTCTCGTTGAAAAGAGATCAATTCAAAGTCGTGCATTAACGTGGGAGTAACTGGCTTAGCAATAAAACGATTAAACATTAAAACAAACAGACCGAGGTAGGGCTCGTGATGCATTCAAGTGCTGTCAGAGAAGTATGTATAGAAATCGTTTGATGTATGCATATCGTTTTTAATAATTTTTTTTATTTGAACATGATTACAGATGACATTAGCTAATATTAGCCGGCTATCAACAGGCTAAACAGTCTGAGATAACAACAGGTTAAACGCTATAAGCATATGTTAGCTAATGTCAGCTGTGAACATGTGAATTTCTATGAGTTTATGCTAATGTCACCTATTAACAGGGTACAAATTCTGAGCTAACTGTAGCTAATTTCATCTACCAACCGGTTAAATGATATATGATCTAATGTTTGCTAATTTCAGCTATCTATAGGTTAAATGCTACGATGCAAAATTAGGTGATGTCAGTTAACTACAAATAAAACACTATGCGCTAACATTAGCGAATGTTAGTTGACAACCGGTCATCAATCAACAGGTCAAACAATATAAGAGCTAATGCAGCTAATGTCACCTACAAGCTGAGCTAACCTTAGCTATTGTCAAATATTTACAGGTCAATTGCCATGAGCTTATGTTAGCTAATGTCAGCAATCGACAGCTTCAACACTGAGAAAACGTTGGCTAATGTCATCTGTTAAATGCTATGTGCTAATATCAACTAATTTAAGCAACAACAGGTTGAGCACACTGAGAGAACCTAAGCTAATTTCAGCTATCAACAGGTTAAATACTCTGAGCTAAGATTAGCTAATGTCAGCAATAAACATGTTAAACGTTATGAGCTAATATTGGCTAATTTAAGCAACAACAGGTTGAACACACCGAGAGAACCTAAGCTAATGTCAGCTATCAACAGGTTAAATACTCTGAGCTAAGATTAGCGAACGTTAGCAATAAAAATGTTAAACGTAATGAGCTAATATTGGCTAATTTCAGCGATGAAATCGGTCGAATCGTTGGTTGGTTGACTTTTGAGCAATGACGGCAGTTAATCCGATCTGTTTATGCTAAGCTAATCATGTGTTGAAACTGCGTTATGTAACATTATGAAAAAGGTGTGGACCCAAGTCCAGTTATCAATAAGAAAAACCAAAAGGTCTGTTTGTCCAAAGCAATCCATCACCCAGCAGTCACACAGACAGTGTGTGTGTGAGTGTGTGTGAGTGTGTGTGTGTGTGTGTGTGTGCGTGTGTGTCGTCGCTTTGAGCAGCTCAATCATCAGAGCGTCTCAGTGTTTGCTCAGTCTATGAGTAAACCTGCAGCAGGAAGAACTCCTCCTCTCTAATATCAGACTGTGAACACATCACGGTTACCTGAACCAGGGACAGGAAGACTTTGGTAGGTTCCAGAACTTCTTTGTTGGTTTCCTGTCTGGTTTGTTGGTCGGTTGGTTGGTTGACTGATTTTTTTTGTTTGATCAAATTTAAAAAAATGCCGGATGGTTCCTGATGTTCAGAAAGGCGTGTAGAACATGGCTGACTATTCAACTCTGCTCCAGTCTTTATGCTAATCTAAACTATGCTATGCTAACAAGCTCCCATATTCATTTCCTAATTCCAGGTATGACATTCAAGGACACATTTGGAACCTTACGGTATGACAACTGTCTGTGTTGGTATTTTGGCAGGAGTCATTCTGGATGGAGGATCTTGCCCCTGAGGTGGACCTGAAGAGAACCTGAGGTGGACCTGAAGAGAACCTGAGGTGGACCTGAAGAGAACCTGAGGTGGATAAGAGGTGGACCTGAGGAGCGTCTGAGGTTGGCTGTGTTTTGACTGTCTCCGTGTAAACCCTGACAGGTAAATATTACCTGGACCTGTTTACTCTACCTTTTCTACGGAGTGTGAGAAACTCGGAGGAAACCGAGGTTCTGGTCTCGGGTTCAACATCAGAACATTAATTTAATAAACGTGAGGTTTAATCAGATAGTTAGATGAAGGAAAAAGATATTTCCAAAGGTTTGCTTAATAGATTCAGTCATTCTTACATTACCTTCACTACCTTCACAGGTTGTGTTTTCTTCCGTGACTGTTGGTGGTTTTCTTGGCTGGTTGGTCGGTTGTAGGTTTGTCGGTTGGTTGTTGGACGGACAGTAGGTTTGTTGGTTAGATTACTAGTTGGTTTCTTTGCTGGTAGGTTGGTATGTTTGTTTATTGTTGGCTGGTTTGTGAGTCAGATAGTTAGCCCGTTGGTTTATTGGTTGGTTTCTTACTTGATAGGTTGGTTGGTTGGTTGGTTGGTTGGTTGGTTGTTGGATGGTCAGACAGACGGACGGACTGTAAGTTGGTTGGTTGATTGGTTTGTTTGTTGGTTTGTTGATTGGTTGTTTGTTTATGGTTGGTTGTTTGATTTACAGTTGGTCGGTAGGTAAGTTGGTTGATTGGTGAGTCAGATAGTTAGCCGGTTGGTTTATTGGTTGGTTTCTTACTTGATAGTTTGGTTGGTTGGTTGTTGGACGGACGAACGGACGGTAAGTTGGTTGGTTAGTTTGTTTGTTGATTGGTTGTTTTTTCTATGGTTGGTTGTTTGATTTACAGTTGGTCGGTAGGTAAGTTGGTTGATTGGTGAGTCAGATAGTTAGCCGGTTGGTTTATTGGTTGGTTTCTTACTTGATAGTTTGGTTGGTTGGTTGGTTGTTGGACGGTCAGACAGACGGACGGACTGTAAGTTGGTTGGTTGGTTTGTTTGTTGGTTTGTTGATTGGTTGGTTTTTTCTATGGTTGGTTTTTTGATTTACAGTTGGTTGGTTTGTGAGTTGGATAGTTAGCTGGTTGGTTTGTTTGTTTGTTGATTGGTTGTTTTGTTTATGGTTGGTTGTTTGATGAACAGTTGGTCGGTAGGTAAGTTGGTTGATTGGTGAGTCGGATAGTTAGCCGGTTGGTTTGTTGGTCGGTCAAATTGTTAGGTCGGTATCGCCTCAGAGGTGGAGAGGCGTCACGGATTATCGTGTTGACGAAATGCACGTGGTTTTATAGCCAACAAAGTGATGACACTATCCTGGTTTCCCGATCCAGAACTTTCAAGGCTTGTTTCTTAGGTGACATCATTGGATGTAAGTCAGCCGGGTCCACAAACACGATCTGAGTAAAATCTGCAAAAGCAACTAACATTAGTTTATTCAAAAAAGACAACTTGCTCCGACATTTAAGATAATCCACAAACATGAGGGTCTCCACACAGATGGAGATCATTTATGTCCAAACGGAACATCAGTGGTCCCCGGCTGGAGCCCTGTGGCAGTCCCATAACCCACAAAGATGATGTTTTATCTTCGATCAGGACACTTTGAAAAGGATCTAGTCGGTCAGACGGAATCCAGTTTGGTATGTTAACGCATATGTATGGTCGGGTTTACACAGAACCAGAAATAGCCGCCGCGCCTCCTCGGTCGAGGCCGGCCTTCAGCGCTTGACGAAAGTAGCAGCACACCAGTTCATTTGCTAATTTCCTATCTGGACGCTGATCTGTGATAACGACTGACAATGGCGGCCGTCAGCTTGCTGAGAAAGGGTGGAGTGTTTGCCTCCAGTGACCAGTTTCTGATTCAGGTGTTCATACAAGTAAACCGGAAAATGGTCACCAGATATCTTTTGCTCTTGAATGAGATGATAGTTGGCTGGATAGTTGGTCCGTTGGACAACTGACTGGTTTGTCAGTCACTCGGCTGGTTGGTTGGTTATTTTGCTGGTTGGCTGGTTTGTTGGTCAGATGGTCGGTCAGTTGGGTTGGTTGATTGACTCATTGGATGGTTGGATGGTCGATCTGTCGGTTGGTCAGTTGTTTGATTTGTTGGTCAGTTGTTCTGTCGATTGGTCAATTGGTTGATTGGTTACTGGAGATTCCTACCATCGCTACATTTAAAAGTTGATCATGTGTCCGTCATTCCTACGACTCACTTCCTGTCTTCTCTCCGGGCCTCTCAGAGATCATGGCGGCAGTCGGACCGGAGGTCGCAGGCTCCTGGTTCCTATCATCAGGACTCGTTAGTATCTTCATCCTCCTCCTCCTCCTGTCCATCTTCCTCACAGCACTGTGCACCGACTGCAAGAGGTCAGCTGTGGTCATGTGATCTTGTGTTCTGTATTCTGATTGGCTGATGGAGGGAACCTGTTGCAGACTGAGAGTTTTAAAGAGTTGATGTCAAACACAGGAGTTATGAATCTATTCACTGTTATATTAATTATCCTTCTACATCAAGGTGAGGTAAAGGTTGTTGTTGTGTAAACATCCAGGAGCTACGGAAGAGACTTTTTAGAGAATCCAAATGTAAACAATTAGAAGAATCTGAAAAACAAAATGTGTTTATGTCTTTCACATTTTTATATTGTTCATCACATGGAATTAAAACCTTCAACGTTTGATTCTGGTGTTCTGGAGAAAAACAATATAAGCAACCAGTCCAGGTTCACACAGTGAAACAGTCCAGGTTCATACAGTGAAACAGTCCAGGTTCACACAGTGAAACAGTCCAGGTTCATACAGTGAAACAGTCCAGGTTCATACAGTGAAACAGTCCGGGTTCATACAGTGAAACAGTCCAGGTTCATACAGTGAAACAGTCCAGGTTCATACAGTGAAACAGTCCAGGTTCATACAGTGAAACAGTCCAGGTTCATACAGTGAAACAGTCCGGGTTCATACCTTTTCTATTGTCTTTGTTTTTTTTTACTTTTACCAGACAATCCTTTGATCTCCAAGATGCTGAGGTGGACAAAAATCACCTAAGTCTAATCAGTGTGGTAAGTGACCTTTGACCTTCATTTCAGACATGAAAACCTCCCAGTAGGAGGAGCTTAATCCGTCATGTTGATTGACAGGTGAAGTTGGAAGAGGCTCTAAGGGGGAGAGAGAACCCTATCATCAACGAGATCCAGAACCACGAAGGTGAGCGTAAACAGTGACGTTTACTCTTCACCTGGGGTTTGGGGTCAGCTGATCTGCAGCGGGTTCAGTCGGCTCCACCCCTATAAATCCTCCGCCATCATCCAACGGTTCCTTTACTCCAGAAGTTAGCGGCGCCACTGCGCCGCCGGTCCCTCAGTCTGAGGTCCAGGTATGAGAAGGTCCGACGAAGGAGGCGGAGCATAACGTCCTCAACGCCACCCCCTCCTCGCAGTCTGCCGAGGGTCCAAGTCCCGCCATGCCTGAGGTTTGATGAGATGTGCATTTAACTTCTTCAGTACCGTTGCTGGAAACTAGAATAAGGAGGCGGGGCTTCCTGCACATGGAATCTCGTTATCGAGGGCTGCGGGCTGAGACGCGCCTGATCTCCCCTCCAAACACGTTCTGTAAACGGAACACATCCATATTCATTCCCGTATTTGTTTGTCGTGGATTATTTTATTTCATAAGTGTTGAATCCCAAGGAGAAGCTGCAGGAGAACAAAAGATACAATTTTTGTTTTCCTATTTATTTGACTGATTTTATTGTATGATTTTTTTAAGAGAGGTGTTAAAAAAAATACACATTATTTTATTTCTGTCTCGCTTTGATCTTTCTCAGTTTCTGCAGAACCGATCTCGGGTTCTCCATCTCCCTGGATGAGCCACTTGGCGGCGCTACAGGATCCAGAACTGAGTCTTCAGGGTCAGTCTGTGTGTCGGCCTCCATCTTTGAACAACGAATGTGAGCAAAGACGTTCATTAACTTAAAATTAAAATCACATGTTTGAGTTTATTCATGGTTTAACTCTTTTAACATTTTATCTGTTATCTGGTCTGACTTCTGGTGCCGGGGGAAAATATCAATAAATCACTTTGATTCATTCATTCATTCAAGTAATTCAGAAAAGACAATGTCAGCTGGGATAGGCTCCAGCCCCAACGACCCTGAGCAAGTGGTTAGGGAGAATGAGCGAATGAATGAATGAATAACTGCATTAATGAATGGGGGAGTGAATGAATGAATGAGTGAGTGAATGAATGAGTGAATGGGTGAGTGAGTGAATGAGTGAGTGAATGGGTGAGTGAGTGAATGAATGAGTGAATGGGTGAGTGGGTGAATGAATGGGTGAGTGAATGAATGAGTGAGTGAATGGGGGAGTAAATGAATGGGTGAGTGAGTGAATGAATAAGTGAATGATTGGGTGAGTGAATGGGTGAGTGAGTGAATGAATGAGTGAATGAATGGGTGAGTGAATGGGTGAGTGAGTGAATGAATGAATGAATGAGTGAGTGAATGAATGGGTGAGTGAATGGGTGAGTGAGTGAATGAATGAGTGAATGAATGGGTGAGTGAATGGGTGAGTGAGTGAATGAATGAGTGAATGAATGGGTGAGTGAATGGGTGAGTGAGTGAATGAATGAATGAATGAATGAGTGAGTGAATGAATGGGTGAGTGAATGGGTGAGTGAATGGGTGAGTGAATGAATGGGTGAGTGAATGGGTGAGTGAATGGTGGGGATTTTTTTTCATTCATTCATTCATTATCAACCGCTTATCCTGTTCAGGGTCACGTGGGGCTGGAGCCGATCCCAGCTGACACCGGGCGAGCGGCGGGGTAGAACCTGGATGATTCACCAGTTCATCACAGGGCCGACACCTAGAGACAAACAACTATTCACCCTTACACTCACTCCTACGACAAACTTAGTGTCACCCATTCACCTGGATTCATGTTTGTGGACTGTGGGAGGAAGCAGGAGTTCCCGGAGAAAACCGACACAGAGAACATACAAACTCAGCACAGAAACTCCGGCAGACGTGGATTCGTACCCGGAACCTTCTTGCTGTGAGGCAGCAGCGCTAACAACTGAGCCTTTACTTTTTTCATACTCTGTGAATCTTGTCCTCAGACGCTCTGACCAACGGCGTCGCAGAAGTGACGAAGACGACGAGGGAAAGTGATGAAGTTGCTGCAGGTATTTCACCTTTATTTTCACCCCATTGATCAGAATCTACAGAACCTCTAAAGCCCAATCAGGAGAGAGGATTTATCCTCATATCATGTAGAATCATCACGTAGGTCGTCTCGGACGCAAGGGAACAAGATAATAACTTGTGGGAACAAGATAATTATCCTATGTGCGTTATTTAGTTTTCTTATGGGAACAAAATATTCATCTTATATGTAATATTAGAATCTTTAGGAACAGGATAATTATCTTATGTGCACAATTCAATACCCTGTGGGAACATGTTCCCAAAAGATTTAAATGTGTGTGCTAAGAAATGTATTATTATTATTATTATTATATTTGTTCTAAGAAGATACTTATCTTGTTTACACCAGACAGAAATTCCCCTTTGGATTCATGAGTTCAAGTTTTTTTTTAAAACATTTTTATCAGAAAATGCAAACATCAATTTCCCATGATGCTCCATTCTGACCGCCTTGTGTCTGACTTCAGAGGTCGTGACCGATGGCGTCACAGCGGTGACGAATACGACAAGCGAATCTGAAGCTGCTGCAGGTATTCTTTTCATTTTCAGTTTTAATTTTAGTTTAATGTTGTCTTTTTTAAATATTTACTACATTTCCCATGATTCTCTCTGTTCTGTGTGATTCTTAATCCAGAAGAGGAAGATGTTATTGAGATCATACCGTGGAGGAGTCACCTGAGTGGACGGCAGAGCCAAGGTTTACATTGATGTTTTTGATTCATAGCCAAAAATAATGCAGAATGTTAAAAATTAAAGTCATTTTGTTCAAATGTTTGAAAATATAACCTGGTAAATGTTGTTATTCTGGATCATATCAGACCGGTGTAATAAAAAACATGACTCAGCGCCTTTCAATGTCAGTAACATTAGATCAATGAGAAATCACTAGCTAACATCTTGTCTAATGGCTAGTAGCTAACATTTTGTACCGTTGCCGGTAGCTAACATTTTTTGTAATGGCTAGTTGCTAACATTTTGCCCAGTTGCCGGTAGCTAACATTTTTTGTTATGGCTAGTAGCTAACATTTTGTCCAGTTGCCGGTAGCTAACATTTTTTGTAATTGCTAGTAGCTAACATTTTGTCCTGTTGCCGGTAGCTAACATTTTTTGTAATGTCTAAAAATGCTTAGCTGGTCTACGCAAACCCACCAGTAATCAGAAAATCTGACTTCAGATCTCAACAGCTCCGCCCACATCTACCAATTCATTGATGGAGGGTGGAGCAACAACAATGCCGATAAGTCGTCAACTTATCGGCAAGACGATGACGGCGAGGCAGAGGCGGTGGCGTTGGATAGGAATTCAATGTATGCACAGATAAGCATGAAGGTGAGGCCGACCAGACCTGCTGACCACGCCCCTGAGCAAGGAGAGGTGGAGTCAACGCCGTCGGAGGGATGACAGTGATGACAGGATGAAGGACAGCAGATTCGGGAGGGGAGCCATTTTTTTTTACAAAACTCCAGATCACATGATCAAACTGCAGCGAGCTGTCAAACTTTCTGCAACCCATTCCTTTTATACTTTTTATATTTGGTAATTGACTCACGATGGACAATTCAGGAATCTTTGCCTTATTTTGGACGGTTCAATCTTCTGTGATGTGACGTCACCACCTCACGCCGTACGTGTAAGATAACGCCGGCGGCCGCGGAGGATCGTCAGTCGATGCGCTGTCAATAAAGTTTTATTAGGGAGTCGCCGTCTCTGTCATCTGTGAGCTTAACTGTCGACAGAGAATAAGTTATCTCTCGTTCCAAACTTGTCATTACTTGAACTAGTGGTATCCATGTACGCACTGATCAGCCATAAAATTATGACCCCCTGCTTAATATTGTTTCGGTTTTGCCAGCAAAGCGGCTCTGACTTTTCTCGAGACCTCTGGGGGGGGGGTGTTGTGTGATGTTCTATCAGAACCAACATGAACTCGGACAACCTGGGCTCACCTCCACTGCCCATCAATGTCCACCTTTAGACCACTTTGGTAGGTCCTAACCACCGCAGACCTAAAACACCCAGCCTGAAGTTCTGGAGATGTTCTAATGTCTAGCCATGACAACCGGGCCCTCGTCCACGTTCTCAGATTCTTAGGCATTTTTCCTCGTTCCACCATCAACCTCAGCACAGATCCTCACCTCCTGTCTCATATATCCCCGCCTCTTACAGGTAACCATGGCAGCCAGAGGATCAGCGTTTTAGATTTTTTTACTGCAGCAATCCGTGGTTATAATGTTATGGCTGATTGGTGTAGCTGCCACTTGAAAATGGTACGTGCATATGACAAATCCAAACTGTTTAAAACGTTCCCAGCGCAGCGGAGAAGTGAGTAACACGGTTCCCTCGCGGTTCCCTCGCAGCCAGAATGTTTCCAGTTCCTCCAGGGGCCGAAGATCCATGACAGTGAATCTTGAAAATGCTTGTTGGTGTGTGTGTGTGCTGTGATGAACTCCAGATGCCCCGCCCCCCACTGCGGTTACATAAAATGCAGGAATGTCCTCAGCAGCGGCGGACTGGGAACCGACTCAGGTGGGGACGGTTTTTCCTTCTTTCTCTCTGAGGAAATGTTGCAATGAAGTTGCAGCATTTAGAAACGGAGTCACAAGATGCAGCAGCGTCATGGTGTGAGTCGGTTTCCTGAGAGATGTTCTCGGTCGAGACACGTTCCCCACGACAACCAGCTGTGACAGACTCATGACTCAGGATCACCCCGCTGGTCTGATCTGGATCACACTAGAACAGGAAAGACCTGATCTGGATCATACTACAGCGGTGGGAAAGATCTGATGACACCATGAGAAATCTGATCTGGATCATTTCACTGCAGGATAGATCTGATCTGGATCTTAACTGGATCATATTACAGCAGGAAAGATCTAATCTGGATCTGGATCATATTACAGCAGGAAATATCTGATCTGGATCATTTCAATGCAGAATAGATCTGATCTGGATCTTAAGTGGATCATATTACAGCAGGGAAGATCTAATCTGGATCTGGATCATATTACAGCAGGAAATATCTGATCTGGATCATATTAGAACAGGAAATATCTGATCTGGATCATTTCAATGCAGAATAGATCTGATCTGGATCTTAACTGGATCAAATTACAACAGGGAAGATCTAATCTGGATCATATTAGAGCAGAACTATCTGATCTGGATCATTTCAATGCAGAATAGATCTGATCTGGATCTTAAGTGGATCATATTACAGCAGGGAAGATCTAATCTGGATCTGGATCATATTACAGCAGGAAATATCTGATCTGGATCATATTAGAACAGGAAATATCTGATCTGCATCATACTACAGTGGTGGGAAAGATCTGATCGGGATCATATTACAGCAGGAAATATCTGACCTTGATCTGGTCTTATACGATCAATTTCTGACTAAAGCAGGAAAGATCTGATCTGATCTGGATCCGGATCATATTACAGCAGGAAAAATCTGATCTGGATCTGGATCATTTTACACCAGGAAGTATCTGATCTGGATCATTTCACTGCAGGATAAATCTGATCTGGATCTTAACTGGATCATATAACAGCAGGAAATATCTGATCTGGATCTGATCTGGATCATATGACAGCATGAAAGATCTGATCTGGATCCCTACCTGGATGATATCATCGCAGGATAGATCTGATTTGGATCTGGATTATATTACATGAATGGAAAGAGATAAACAAACAAAAAAACTAGATAGCTATTAAATGCTACTAGCTGTCAAGATTACAAGCTGCTCAATGCTATTAGCTACTAACATTCACAAACTGTGAAAAGCTACGAGCCGCTAACTGCCTATAGCTTCTAACCGCTACTAGCCGCTAACCCCCACTAGCTGCTGACATTTTTCTTTGCTTTGAAATCAACATCATTTCACAATATAAACCATGTTTTAATATTCTAAACATATCGTTGGCATGTCCCTGCTGAACATTTTTACAATGTAAATGTGAAACAACAATAAATCAGCAGACTAGAACTACTAGAACTATTACTTTTGCTGTAAAATCATATTTTACCAAAACGAAAAGAAAAAAAATTAAACAGTAGAATTGTTTGTTTTCTACATATGATGACATCAGAAAATGAAAGTAAAAGTTTCCTGATATTTAATTTTAAGGTATTTTTGCTATAATGTCTACAAACATGTTTTTACAGTGTATATTCTTCAGAACACATAGACATGAAAGACGGTCGTTTCGGCACGTAGCGCACGAGCTTCAAGCTGCTGCTACGTGCCGCGCTCACACACACACACACACACACACACACGCACACACGCACACACACACAGCGGGAGAGGGGGGGCTTTCTTACGTTACGTTATGAGAGGATCTCCTCCTGCTCCTTGTTTTCATCCCACATTCCTGCAGTACGTGCAGTATTTAAACAGGCAGTAGTACCTCATGCGTCATTAGTACTTACAGTGTAACTGCATGCAGGACTTATGCTGCTGCTGCAAGAACAAAAAAGATGCATAAACAGAAAAGTCATTGCAATGACATTAATAAAAAATGTCATAAAAAAAGTTTGTGTAAACAGAGAAACAATGTACTAGAGTTGTACTGCAGTCATGCAGCAGCCGCTTTGGAATAGCACTGTAGTAGTAGTGCAGTAGTACATAGTAGTACTGTAGTAGTAGTGCAGTGGTATTGTAGTAGTATTGTCGTAGTAATGTAATAGCAGAGTAACGGTACGTAGTACTATTGCAGTTATACAGTAATACTAGTGCAGTTGTACATGTATTAATGCAGTAGTACATAGTTGTATTGCAGTATTGTAGTAATACGGTAGTAGTAGTATTGTATTAGTACTGAAGTACTGGTGCAGCAGTATTGCAGTAGTATAGTGGTAGTAGTATTGTATTAGTACTGAAGTACTGGTGCAGCAGTATTGCATTAGTATAGTGGTAGTAGTATTGTATTAGTACTGAAGTACTGGTGCAGCAGTATTGCAGTAGAACAGTAGTAGTAGTATTGTATTAGTACTGTAGTACTGGTGCAGCAGTATTGCAGTAGTATAGTGGTAGTAGTATTGTATTAGTACTGAAGTACTGGTGCAGCAGTATTGCAGTAGTACAGTAGTAGTAGTATTGTATTAGTACTGTAGTACTGGTGCAGCAGTAGTGCAGTAGTAGTAGTATTGTATTAGTACTGTAGTACTGGTGCAGCAGTATTGCAGTAGTAGTAGTATTGTATTAGTACTGTAGTACTGGTGCAGCAGTAGTGCAGTAGTAGTAGTATTGTATTAGTACTGTAGTACTGGTGCAGCAGTATTGCAGTAGTGCAGTAGTAGTAGTATTGTATTAGTACTGTAGTACTGGTGCAGCAGTAGTGCAGTAGTAGTAGTATTGTATTAATACTGTAGTACTGGTGCAGCAGTAGTGCAGTAGTAGTAGTATTGTATTAGTACTGTAGTACTGGTGCAGCAGTATTGCAGTAGTGCAGTAGTAGTAGTATTGTATTAGTACTGTATTACGGGAGCAGCAGTAGTACAGTGGTAGTAGTATTGTATTAGTACTGTAGTACTGGTGCAGCAGTATTGCAGTAGTGCAGTAGTAGTAGTATTGTATTAGTACTGTAGTACTGGTGCAGCAGTAGTGCAGTAGTAGTAGTATTGTATTAGTACTGGAGTACTGGTGCAGCAGTAGTACAGTGGTAGTAGTATTGTATTAGTACTGTAGTACTGGTGCAGCAGTATTGCAGTAGTACAGTAGTAGTGTTGCAGGAATGTGGCTCACAGCAGCCTGAGGTTCTGTGCAGTAAACAACAGACGGGAGTGGGGTGTGTTCCTGCACGGCTCAGATCCACCAATCAGCGCACAGCTCCTCCCCACGTGGTTGGCTTGTTTACTACAGAGCCTCCGTGCAGCCGCAGGGAAACCCCGGAGCGGATCTAAGGATCATAGAGGAGGAGTTTCGCAGCTATTTAACAATAAACCGTTAAAACACCAAACAAAAATGTAGGATTAACTAATCCCTGTTATTTATTTAACCCGAACGTCGTTTTCATCATGTGGGAGGACCAGCGGTTCCAGTATGATCCAGTCCACGTGTTATGACAGGCTCCTCCCACCCCGTTCAGACTCGTGAACACCCTTTCACCAGAGGACACACAGTCACCCACACACACGGCAGTGGACTCTGGAGTGGGGGGCTTGTTTTTTTCTGACTCTGCAGGTATGTGATGCTTCTCTCTTCTTCATCACCCTTCTTGGTTTGACCGTTGAAAAAAGGACAAACTTTTTGTTGTCATAGACATCCTACTGATCGACATTATTATTGTTTATTGTTGTCCTGCTGTGACTTTAGTCCTGCTGGTTGTTATTCTAAGAGTTTTTAGAGTGAGCAATAGGATTTATTTTGGTTTTGAAGTTTTGATTTCTATATAAAAGTTCGTTTTTCTGCTGTTTTTGAGGACTTTTATTGCGGAGGGTGTGAGCTGGGCAGTGGAGGAATGTGATTGGTTGAGAGTTCAGAAGTGTGTTTGTACAGTGTTTTGTGTGTGTGTGTGTGTGTCCTATATATTTAATGTCTTAAACCCATAAAACTGCTCCATTTTTAGTTTTCCTCTTTGCACAAAATGTTTCAATGGTGACGATTGTTTTCAGAATAAATAGGGAATATAATAATTTCATGGCATATTTCTCTAAATCTCACAACGGGAGAAATGTGAGATTTAGCTGCTCCTATATTAACCCTCTCACTAATGGGGGGTCATTGTCGATCCTTCTTTGAGTCAAGTAAGGACATAGTACCAGACCAGAAATCTGTCTGTATAAAAGCAGCGAGGTGGTCTGACCGGACCAGACAGGGGCGTGTCCGTCCATGATGGGCCATAACCAACAAGCCTTTAAAGTTAGCTAGCCACCGTTAGCAGCTAGTCGTTTTTAACAGCTAGGAAGAGTCAACCTGTAGAAGCAGTTCACTCCAGGTAGTAGTTGTTGTGTGCTACTACTGCTACTGAATGCTAATTCTTCACAGCTATTGGCTTCTACTACCTACTGTGTGTTACTAGCTTCTAACTCCAATCATCTGCTAACTGCTGCTAGCTCCTGATTCTTAAATATCTGTGTATGCTACTAACTCCTACTAAACTTTATCTACTACCAGCTGTTAACTCCTACTTGCTACCGTGTGTTCCTAGTTTCAAACTCATCTGTTAATTTCTCCTATTATCTGTTTAATGCTACTAGCTCTGAACTATCCGTATCCACTATCTGTTGTCTCTAACCACCTGCTAATTGCTGCTAGATGTCAACTCTTACTAGCTGCTAACTCGTACTACCTATTGACTGCTATTAACTCCTAACTCCCGTTAGCTGCTACTAGCGACTGACTACCTCTAGCGGCAAATCACTATTAGCTCTTAACTGCGACTCCATGTTGAGTCCTACTAGCCGCAAATGACTACTAGCTGCTGAGTGCTACTATCTGTAAACCTTTATAGATACTGCTCTATCCTACTGCCTGCTGATTGTTATTAAATGGTAACTCCTGTTACTAGCTACTAGCTCCAAACTATTACTTGTTTTTTTACTGCGCCAACTCTGACTGTTCCTTTGTAACATTGCATCAGCTGATTATTACTACATCAGACGTGTCGCCGTGACAACACGCAGCATGACGACACACCTGTACATCAACCCCCCCACATTCCAGACTTCCGGCGAAACACTGACTCAAATTTAAGACGAAATCATCAAATAAAAAAACACCAAACTGTAAAATCATAAGTTAAACTGCCCAAAATGTGTAGACACCACGTTTGATTTGCTCGTCTGGCTACCAGATGTTGAAGCAGCTGCATTTGACATTCAATGATGGGAGCAAAAAGTTTCTCTTGAACGCACCACAAAGACAAAAGATCCGGGGGTCCATCCGCGACGGATCTAAACAAGAAAATATTGAAACAGTAGTTTGAAAAGGCCGATTTCATTATTCTGATGATGTAACTATCTTTGAGACGAACCCAAACCAACTGTGGCTCATAGTCTGACGTTCAGGTTCACACAGTGAAACAGTCCAGGTTCAAGCAGTGAAACAGTCCAGGTTCACACAGTGAAACAGTCCAGGTTCACACAGTGAAACAGTCCAGGTTCAAGCAGTGAAACAGTCCAGGTTCAGTCAGTGCAACAGTCCAGGTTCACACATTGAAACAGTCCAGGTTCAGACAGTGAAACAGTCCAGGTTCAGTCAGTGAAACAGTCCAGGTTCACGCAGTGAAGTAGTCCAGGTTCACACAGTGAAATAGTCCAGGTTCACGCAGTGAAGTAGTCCAGGTTCACACAGTGAAATAGTCCAGGTTCACGCAGTGAAACAGTCCAGGTTCAGACAGTGAAATAGTCCAGGTTCACACAGTGAAATAGTCCAGGTTCACGCAGTGAAACAGTCCAGGTTCACACAGTGAAGTAGTCCAGGTTCACACAGTGAAACAGTCCAGGTTCATACAGTGAAACAGTCCAGGCTCACACAGTGAAACAGTCCAGGTTCATACAGTGAAGTAGTCCAGGTTCATACAGTGAAACAGTCCAGGTTCACACAGTGACTTGTGTTTTTTGGAAGCAGGTTAAAGTTAAATCCGTTCCAGCTGCTCAAAGAGATTCATATCAATCAAATGTTTACTGTATATTTTTGTGTTTCAGGTTTTACCTCTCAGACACACAGACATGTTGCCAAAGACACGATTGGGGAAACGTTCGCCTCACGGGGCGCTGATGATCTCAAGCCCACCGATGAACCAGGAGATGGGGGGCACCAGTATCACCATGGCAACAAGACATCAGACCACCAGCAAAGTCAAATGTCACCAAGGGATGAAGGTGAGAGGATTCTCTCAAACCTCATCTGTGATGGACAGGACGTCACGCTTCACTTGATAGACAGGTGTTTGGGCCAATCACAGTGGTTCTCTCCCTCAGGTCTATTTCCAGACTGGAGGAGCAGGAGAACCATCAGGTGTGGTGGACCAAACTGACCTCATGCAGAGTGAATTCACTGTCAGGTCTTCATCTCATCCCTCCTCCTCCTCCTCCTCCTCCAGCAGATCTGTATCCTCCTGCATTGACGTCCCCAGAAGGTCAGACATCCTCCTGTCCTCTAGTGAATGTATGGGGTTCCTGTTCCAGTAAATATCTGGGTTCATATTCAAGTAAATATCTGGGCTCACGCTCCACTAAATACAGGATCTGGGTTCGTGTCTCAATAGAAATCCTGGCGTATGTTCCAGTAAATGACTGGAACATTCATGTTCATGTCTAAGTGAAAAAACTGGGTTCACGTTCCGTTACATGATATCTGGGCTGAGGTTCCAGTAAATATCCGGGTTCATTTTCCGGTCATTATCCTGGATCATGTCTGAGTAAATGTTTTCTCTGACCTGTCAGTCACAGAACTCCGGCGGATGTTGACATGGACGAGCTGATGGCGGCGATGGTCCTCAGCAGTCTGTCCTGCAGCCCGCTGCTGCACAGCCCCGCCCCCCCAGAGACAACAGGTACAGCAATGTCAGACAACAACCCTCAACAACAACAACACAAACAACAACAACATAAAACATACAAAGACGAAACAACATAGAAAGACAAAACAAATAAAAGACCATAACCAACAGCAGTAACAGACAACAAAAACACTAAACATGTGCAGCAATGACCCACAAAAAACAATAACAACAACAAGCTGAGATAAACAACAACAACAAATGACAAACAGTCGTCGACAGACGCTAAAAACAGTAAGAAACAGAAACAAACACAGTAAATAACAACAACAATAGATAAACAAGTAATAATAATAGAAGAAATGTCTGCTGAGAATCCGACAATGATAAACATCTGTAAACAATTAAATGACAACAACAAACTAGAAGAATCAACAATAACACCTTTTGATCAAATGCCATCAATAACCAACATAAACAACACTTATGACATGACAAAGTACATCAAGAAGAAGTAAACAATAACAACAACAAATTCAAACGGTGTCTTTCAGCCACGCTGATCGGCGGCGGCGGCAGCGAACTCTCTGATGGCGGCAGCAGCGGTTACTGGAGCGTCGGCTGCAGCAACGGGAGCCCAGCCCCCTCTCCACCAATCCCCGAGGCTGCCGTCAGCCCAGCCACGCCCCCTGACGAAGGACTGGACATAGAGCTGGAACAGGTGCTTTTTGACGAACCGACTGCACGAAAACGCAGGGTGAGTTTTCCGCTGGAGGCGTGAAAGGCGACGACGGCGTGGAGTTTGTTCTTACGGCGGCGTGTTTCCTGCAGCACTCGGGGAGGGCGGCGTACCGCTGTCTGTGGCCGAGCTGCGGGAAGGTGCTCACTACAGTCGTCGGCATCAAACGTCACATCCGGACCACTCACCTGTGGTAAGATATTTATTTATGGAAGCTTAACACTGACAGATTTCTTTTTTAAATTTTTTTTTAAGTGTTTTACTTTTTGAAAATGTAATTTTTTTAATTCTGTTTTTGTTGATTTACTGAATTAATATGTGCTTAAGGTTGTAATAAATTACATAATGACTGTATCTGATCAATTAATCTGATTGAATGAATGTAAAATTGTTAATAAACATTATTAAATGAATGAATGTTGACTCAACTTTGTAGAAACAATTTTTAAAAAAATTAATTTTAAATCAATCAATCTTTTTTTGAGCGTATTGACCTAAAATTAGTATTTTAAAAGTTTGGTTTATTAAAGACATTTAATGAGAAAATGTTATTTTATTTTTGTTTTGTTTTTTTTCCCAAATCATTTATTTATTTATTAAGTTTGTGATTCATCAATAATTTAAAAAAACATTAACTAAAACTTTTTTAAAGTAAAATTAAATATGAAAAAATATCTAATAAATAAGAGTAATATGTATGAAAAATAATAACAGAGCCCGTGATTAATACAATGAATTAATAATATATTTTCATAATTATGTTATTTATTGTATTTTGACTTTTCTGGCAAATTTTTGGCTTCCACACATGAATTTCTATCGGTAATAAATTTTATTTTTAGAAGTTATGATGGGTATGAACGCCTCTGACCTTTGACCTCTCATTGCAGCGGCGGCGGTGAAATTGAGCGATGCTCCCGCAGTGAAGAGGATTTCTACTACTCTGAGATCAACCAGTGGGACGAGCAGCAGTCGCCCCCATGCTGTGGTCCTGCCCCCGCGACCCCCACCTCCTCCTCCCCTGTTTTGCCCCCCAGCCCTCCCCCACCTCCCCCTCCGTCTCCCCCCTCCCCAGCCTGCAGCGCTCTGAGTCGCTCCGCCCCCTCCTCCGGCAGCTCTTGGCAGGTCCAATCAGAGCACTCCTATCAGGTGGGTGGGGCTTACTGATTGGCACCATCATAACTATAATGTATTCTTCAGATATAAGTTACATACATTTATAAAAATGAAATTAATAAATAAATAACAAAATAGCTTGAGTAAACATTTACCACTTTTATGTGGTTGAGAGGTTCACGGACCCCTGCGGTGCCCCCTACTGGAGCTAGACTCAAGGGGCAAGCTTATTCATGAGTGTCTGGTGGGCGGGCCTTTAGGGGCCGACCGTCTGCACGGATTGGAGGGAAAATCTTCAGACCTGCTGCACAAATATTTTGCCACGTCGGTCTGTATGACTACAAGAAGGGCCTCAAGGGTGGTCTGGGTTGTCCCACCTTGAGGGCAGTGGAGGAAGCAATGGATGTGAATTCAGCATCTGTATAATCATTAGACTGTGGGCTGGGGCAGCGGTGTGGTGTTTTAAAGACAAAGTGTTTCTGACCCACAACCAGAAGATTTAAAAGTAAGTAAGTAGCAATTTGCTGTAAGCACGATGTGGTGGTTAAAATCCAGAGGCAGCTGTTAGCAGTTAGCTGCTAGGAGCAGGATGTACCAAGGATCAGTAAGCAGCTAGTAGCGGTTACCATCTTGTAGCGGTTAGCAGCTGGAAGGAGTTAGTAGCTGGTAAGAGTTAATAGCTGGTAAGAGTTAGCAGCTGGTAAGAGTTAGCAGTTGTTTCACTCTGACTAACAGCTATCGAACATTAAGATCCACGTCAGGGTGGTGAGGGCTGGAACCTATCCCAGCTCTTTAAGTTCTTCATTCATGCTCTAAAAACGGAGGTTGTTGGTTCTGATCCACTTTTGTTGTCGTGGGTTTTATTCTTAAAATAGGCGTTTTTCAAAGTTCTCCTGCACTTTTTAATTATTTCACAGCGTCGGTCCGACACGACGCCTGGAGGTTTTTCTTGGCCGTGTTTGTAGAGTTTGTTATTTTCATTCCAAACAAATTTTTTGGGAGTTAGTAATTAAAAAAAACAACAACTCTGAGTGCCGACTTTGCAAACGCGAGCGCTAGTGTAGGACACATGCTCAGCCAGAACTAGCAGGCAGCTAGTAGCAGTACCCAGCTAGTATTATTGAGTAGTTAGTAGTAGTTAGCTAGTAGCAATAGGCAAATAGAAGCAGTTAGCATCTAGTATTAGGTGGCAGCTAGTAACAGTTAGTAAGTAGTAGCGGTCGGCGGCAGACAGCAGCTGGTACCTATTAGCAGATAGTAGCAGTTAGTGGTAGCTAGTATCAGTTAGTAACTGGTATAATTCAGCAGCTAGTAGCAGTAGGCAGCTAGAAGCAGCTAGTAGCAGTTAGTAACTGGTAGCAGTTAGCAGCTGTTAGCAGCTAGTATAATTTTGCAGCTAGTGGTATCTGGAGTTTGGTAGCCCCTAGGCGAGGATGAGGACAGCCTTCTTTCGAGAGCAACGATAAACGGTTGTTGATGTTGTCTTTTTTTGTTTTTGTTTACGCATCAAAGTGCTGCTAGATGTAAATGTCACACTTTATGCTAATGATGCTGCGTTTGCGGTTGGGCCTCTACAGCTGAGCTGTGTCACCCGCGAGTGGCACCTTTTCCTTCAGTGTAAATAAACGGGTACCGTAGGGAAGATGGAGAACAGGGACGTGGTCAGGGCCTCCTCTATATACACCTTTTCCACCCAAAAATAAGCTGGTGCTAGTTCCGTGTTGGTCTTAGTACCAGTGCTTAGTTGGTTCGACTCGGAACTTCCTGAGAACCTGTTTGCTATTCCATTGGAAAGGAGCCAAGCCAGAGCCACGCCATTACATCATCGTATAACGTAATCCGTTCTTGGCTCTGGACTAGGAAAGAGATGGTGCCTGTCTGGCACCAGTTCCGAGAGCCAGGAGCTGGTGCTTAAGCTGTCGAAAAGCAAAGAACTGGTGCTAAATCAGGCTCTGGCTCCGAACTAGTCCTGGAACCAGCTCGGGGGAAAATGGGTAATGGAGGTGGCCACTAGTGGGCGTGGCCCAGAAGGTTGTTGATGTTTGTTGCTGTGGTAACTTCTGTTGTTTACTTTGGTCTTATTGACATAAAAGCCACTTTTTCTATTATTTTTAGGCTCTACCTTCCAGTCATGTGACCACAGCAGCAGTTTCAGACACTTCTTGTCGTTGGACAGCCCCGCCCACAAGTTGCCTCAGACAGGTAACTCCTCAGAGAGGCATTAGATGAAGTCTGTAAAACAGAATTATAGAGCGTGAGGCATTCACTGGAATCCTACAAAACAGAGTTGATCACGTGATGTGTTCACTGGAGACGTGTTAAACTGAATCCTGACCATCTAAACCTTTCCAAAAAAAAAAAAACCTTTGTTTTGTAACTTTTTGATTAATCCAACTGGTTAAAAAAAAAACATGCAGCCGGTTAACCGACAGTGTAAACCAAACATTTCTTCTTCACTGACCTTTTTATTTATTATCATTATCGTCATATTTCATATGAATTATTGCTTTTCTACTCAGTGCAGCACAAACACAAACATGAGCCTAACGGATATTACCGTTTTCTAGAAACCTTCTACCTGAGGAGGTACTTTAACTTGTCATGGAGTATTTTTGACTTTATAAGAAGTACTAGTACTTCTGAGGCTGACTTCCTGTGTGGTTCAGTCTCAATCAGGGACCATTAGAAGATCCTGTGAGGCTGTTAGAACCGGTTGGTAGTGGAGGGGAGGGGGGGGGGCTCCTACCTCGTGGCGCTCATTTAGCAGGAAAATCCCCTCCTCATGGTTTGTGGTCACATTTTCCATCTGTCAGTTGAGGCTCAGTGCTGCCCCCTTGCGGGTCGACTGGGGGACTGCGTGTTGTTTTTACACCAAACACGCAGGACATGAACTCACCACTCCCCCCTTCTCCCCCCTCCTTAGGGTTTGGCGATCCGGGTGCGTTCCATCAGTGTTGGAGAGCAGTGGCTGCAGCAGCAGAGCGCCCCCTGCAGGTCTGTCCACCAGAACAATCACAAAGTCTCCAGAACCACTGTAGAACCAATAGCTGCTCTGAACTGCTGCTGAATGTGACGCATAGACAGACTCAAGCTTCTAGCAGAGTTCCTGGGGAATCTTAGCCCATTCCCCAGGAACAAAGGCCTCCAGCCTCTGGAACGTTCCTGGATTCACGTGATGCATTTGTTTCTAATCCCAACACAAACTTTCTCTGGGATTCTCGTCATGTGACTCTAGAATGTCTCAAGGACTTCCTCTGGAACCAAGATGGTAGCTTTAGCTGTCAGCTACTCTAGTTATGATGGCTGACGTTAGCTAACTTTAGCCAGGATAGTTGAGCTTGGCTAACTTTGGCTGTGATAGCTGAATTTAGATCAATTCCATGATAATAGCTTACATTAGCTAGCTTTAACCATGGTACCTGAAATGAGCTTGTTTTATCTATGAAGGATGAAATTAGCTAATTTTATTAATGGCTAATATATTATTGATATTAGCCGATGTTAGCTAACTTTAACTATGACCGCTGATCAATAGCAGGTTACTTTAGCAAAGCTAAAAATTACCGAAAATAACTGAGATTAGCTACTGTGGGCAATGATAGCTATAGCTATATATTAGCAATAACAGCGGACATTTGCTAACTATAGCAATTTTAGCTGATGTTAGTTAACTTTTGTAAATTATAGTTGAAATTAGCTAACTTTCGGGATAATAGCTTACATTAGCTAGCCCTATTTCTAGTATCTGAAATGAGCATGTTTTGCTTTGAAGTTGAAATTATCTAGCTATAGCAATGGTCGCTAACGTGGCTAACTGACAGTGTTGGCGGTCTGTTTTTGACAGGAGGATTCGCGGCGAAGCCAAGAAATGTCGCAAAGTTTACGGCATTGAGCACAGAGACCAGTGGTGCACGGCGTGCCGCTGGAAGAAGGCCTGCCAGCGCTTCCTGGACTGAACGCAGGAAGAACTCAGATCGATGGGGGGGATGTCCTCCTCTCTTGGTCGACGTTTTTCTACTTCCTGAAACCAGAATGTGTTTGTTTGGGTTTTTTTTATACTCTTTCTACGTTTGCTAGCTTCATCTTTTACGCTAACGTGTATTTTGTAGATGTTGTTACCTGTCAGTGCTTTTTGATGAACTCGCTAAGGCAGCTATGATATGACCTTTGACCTTGAACCAGCAAAGTGTCCTTTCGTCCAAAAAAACAGTCAAATGTGCCCGGATCCAGTTCGTGAACCGGGTCGTGGTTTAAGTTTGGACTCAGGCCTGAATCTCCCAAAGCGGGTTCAGATCGATGGATGAAAAGTCTCCACTTGTACAAAAATACCGCATTTCCACTTAAAGGAGCAGTTCACCAAAATTCCGTCTCCTGAGCCGCCATCCTGGGGATACTTCAGGAAAAACAGAAAACCCGATGACGACTCTAATAAAACCCAAGTGCCAGCCTTAAAGGCCGCAGTTCAGATTTCAAGTCTGACTTTTTACGAGGTAATAAGCCTGGTGAAAATAAAAATAAAACCTTACAAGGAAAAATAAATACTTTGAAAATAAAGCCAGAATTTTTGGATTTTGGATTCATATTTTTTAGAGTTAAGTCGTTACCTTGTCGGGAAAATTAGAAGAAGGGGAAAAAAAGTATTGTTTCGAAAAAAAAGTAACATACATATTTTCAGGAAACTTTCCTCCAGCATTTTGGTGAAATGTTCCTTTAAAGCCCCAGCGTTCAGGTCTCTCACAGATGAATCTGTTTCCTGAACCATGAGAAGAAGCCAACTCTGAACCACCATGTAAATAAACACTTTTCCGTCTGAAGGTCAGCGACAGGAAGTCAAGCGCGGTGTTTGATTTAGCTCAGAGCTAACGCTAACAGCCGTCGGATACATCCGCAGTTTGGACCCGAAGAACCGACTCAGGAGCGGATTCCAGCTCCTGTCCTGACCCGACCCTCGGCCGCCATGTTTCCTCTAAACCTTGAGGTCTTTTATAGCACTTACTACAGGTCACCGCCTCTGACCCCGCTCTCCATGGTGCATTCAAGTGAAGCAACGTTAAGATACGAGACACTTGATTTTCAATAAGTTGTGTCAGAAAACCTTAAAGGAAGAATTCACCCAAACGTGAAGATTCAGTCTTTATCTCCTCACCGCCATGTTGGTGAGAGGTGATCAAGTCTCTCCTTCAGGCAAACTTTTCTGGACCTTTGCAGCAAAATGCCGCCTTAGCGCTCTTAAGAGAACTGACTGAGGTGGGGGCTAGAGTTAAATAAACCTAAAGCGTTGACACTCATATGCTTTTTTTTTACCAATAAAGGTGTGAAAGCGCTGCTGGACGACATCACAGACAGTGGAAGTCCATGTTTACCGCGGTGCTAAGCTGCTACCTGGAAGCCGATTCTGCTATTTTGACCTCGTTTGTCAGAGCGCGCACACGCTAACGCTGTTAGCATAGAGGCTAACGTAAAGGTTGGAGGTGAAAACACGTGCTGATAAAGTTTGTTGGGATTAGTCGAGAATCAAAGCAGGATCCGATCGCGTCATCAGATTAACGGTAGATAACATTTTTTCATCACAAATAAAAGGTAATTATCTGGGATTTTCAAAATAAAATTACAATTTTACAAGAAAAGGTGATTTTCCGAGGTAAAAAATAGAAAATTTCTTCTTTCCATTTTAGCAGAAATTGTGGCTTTTAATTAAAATTGCTGCTCTTTGCTCATATTTTTAAATTACTATAAAAAAGATTTATGATGCTTTTATCTGCTTTTACTTTGGAGCAATTTGAGATTTGATCCAAATGTAAAGTAGGTTATAATTAAAAATGTTTTATTATTATTAACTTAAGAATTAAGCATTTCACTGTGGGAGAGAGAATAAAGGCGACATCATTTTAAAGGGAAAAAGGTAAACGTTTACGGGGAAATTTAAGGAGAATATAGCAATAAGAAGAATAAAGTCATAAATGTACGATAAAGTTTAAAAAAATGATTTAAGGAGTAGTTTCAGAAGAAAAATAGTCATAATATTAAAGAGAAAATCATTTAAGGGAAAAAGTGGAATTATTACTAAGAAGAAAGACATTTATTAATAAAAAGCCGTAATATTGAAAAGATGTTATTTTAGGAGTAAATACTCAAAAGAAAATAGTTGTTAAATAACATCAAAGGATAAAGTCTCAATTTTACAAAGAAAGTTGTATTTTGAAGTGAACGGTTTGACGTTTAGTTTTTACATCGACGCTGCAGGAACTCTTGGAGAATCTTCATGTTTGGGTGAACTGCTCCTTTAACTGGTGAACTTAAAAGCCATTCATCAGATCAGGTTCAGGTGTGGGATCGGAACACATGTCCACCCGTCCGAGGAGCCATAACCTGATCAGACCCTCTGACTCGCTGAGATTCTACTTCCTGTTGTAAATATGAACTTTAATCTTCTAAAAGCCTTTTAAATTGAGATTCTCGTCTATTTATATTCTCCGTTTATGAGCAAAACTGATGATAATCTTTGTACTTGTTTTTTAAAGATGCACTCTTTTCTACACCACGTCCTCATGTTGTCATAATAAAGAAAAGCTGACTTTGACTTTGTCTGACGCACGTCTTCACTAGAAACTTCGCCAGATTTCAGAACAAAGAAATCATGACATCATGATGAAATGTTATTTTTACATTTCTAATCTAACAAAAAATGAAAAGACACTTTTATGGAAAAGTTTCTAATTCACCAGAGAGAAAAAAAAAACAGAAATAAATAGTTATTACATAACTCAAAAAAATATAGTTGAAGTCTTAAAGTTACGATAAAACAGAATGATGTTTTAATTTTCAGAAGAAAATTGTAATTGACCAGATCTTGGGGGGAAAGGTTATTTGTCAAAAAAGAGTTACGTAATAGTTTAAGAACATTTTTCACAAAAAAATAGAAGTCAAAATTTTGTGAGTAAAAAACACATTATGAAGAAATAAGTCAGAATTTGACTAGGAAAGATATAACAAAGAAGAAAGTCGAGATTTTAGCACCTTGTGTCTCACGACATTCAGAGAAAATACGGTAAAACAACAGATACGTTCTAAAGTAAGATACGTAACTGAAGAGTCCTGCTCAGGCGTGAGGCATGGCGACCATAGTGTCTCAGTGGTTGCCATGGTGACGGTCATTGATGACGGCTTCCGATCGTCCTTGTGCATGACTTGAACCCAGTTAAGCTGACTCAGAACCGATTGAACAAACTCGGATCGGTGGTTCTGGAACCGGCAATCCCAAGTCTTCCTCATCTCAGGCTTGGTCAAGCCAGAGCTCAGGGATAAAACTCAGAATTTTTTAAGCCCGCTTCTTAAAATAGTCTCCTGGATTTAACATTAGTTTTAATTGAATTTAGGTTAAACTTCTGTGAGGAAGTAATAATTACTTAATTAAACTGAAGTCTTCTTCTGAAACATCTACATCACTTATTTTAAGTTTTAATTCCAAAAACATTCAGGGGAATCCCGTCAGGCCCGGTTCTGTCGGCGAGAACACGACCGACAACTCTGGGTTTTAAATAAAGTTTTTATTAAACATGACTCGGCTCGTTAACAACGAAATTGAACACAAACTTCCTGTAAACGATAAAAAAAAATTACACACACTCACTGACTCACGCACACACTTACACCAACACACACTTACACGCGCACACAATCTCACACATACACGTTTGCTGACTGTGCTGTAATAAATACATGTAGGGTCCGGGTCCACCTGAGGGGGGTGTCGCTCTGCAGGCTGCAGTCTGAGGGGGGAGAAGAAGAAGATTGTTGATTTTTTTTCATGAACTCTCACCTGTGAAGATCAAACACCGACCGACACGTAATCACATGACCGGTGCACGTTTACCTAAAACACGCCCCATATCCCATAACGCAGACATGCTAACATTAGCTAAAGCTGCTGAAGACTTGCTAATTTAGCTACACAGCTGGTTGTATATGTGTTGACATGTGATGCAGCAAGGCTCTCAGATATGCTAACGTTAGCTGCAGACATACTTGGACACATGCTAACCTCTGCTATTGCATACATGCTAATGTTAGCTGTATTGCTGGCTAAAGACGTACCAACACCGGTATGTGATGGTCTGGAGATAAACCTTCACCGACTGTCACGTCTGATGTGTCGTCGTCGTTTTATTCTTTATTCCACTGGATTTGAACTCACCATTTATCCACTTTGTTCTGGGTCGACTCGCTCTTTCCGTCACAAGCAACAATCTTGACCTTATCGACCTTCACGAGGTCAGTCACCTCTCGGAACTCCACATCGTTCAGCACAAAGGTCCACACGTTGTCACAGAACCTGTAGGTGTTCAGGGAGCCCTGGAGGAGCGACAGAACCACAGATGAACATGAAGGACAGTGTTGGATCTTCGAGGATCTCCTGGAGACCCTGGATTAGGGTCCCTGGAGGAACGGAGGAGGACTCACCCTGAAGTTGACTCTATTGCGAACTCGGTTGGCGAGCGCCGTGTTGATGGCTTTATCAAACTGGAGGAGGACCTGAAGAGCCAGCTGAGGAGTGATCTGCTGGGTCTGAACAGAAAAACAAGATCTAATAAACATCTCAAACATCAACACATCTGCAGGAGATGATCCATCCATCAGCTGCAGAGTTTAACAATAAAGCAGATGAATCCATCAGCACTGATCCTGCTGCAGAAACCTACAGGTTTCTAGGATCCACAATTTCCCAGGACAGGAAGTGGGTGTTTATTCATCAACATCATCATCATCATCATCATGAAGGCCTTTTGGGGGAAGAACCTCCGTCAGCTCAGGAGTGGCAGGTCCAGTTCAGACACATGAACTGTTTGATGTCAGAAACGTCAGCGGGTCGGTTCAGAGCATTCCTCTCTCCTCATCCTCCCTGACCGACCTTCTCTCATTCTAAGTGTGTCTTTGTCTCTACTGGTGGCATGATTTGGTTTCTGCAGCCCATTCAGTCAGTCCAGCTCCTCCAGGACGGAAAGTCCATACGTGCCTCTCTCTCACACCTCACAGAAGGTTTGCTGGGTCTACTAGACCCGTCGCAGGAACCAGGAGACGGACCGTGACACAAGTGGACCCCCCCCCCCCCCTTCTTATCAGTATCATGCCCAAATGTTGCCAGGAGTGGAGACAGGCATGAATGGGTTTAGCACATTACCGAGACGAACTATGAGCGGGATCAACCTGGGTTTCAGTTCATCAGTTTGATTCGAATCCAACACACTGGATTTGTTTCCACCTCATGTAGTTCATTAAGATGAACTCTGTGATTTCAGTGTTTCCCTTCATATTTTTTGAGCGGTGTATTTAACTCTACTCTGAGAGCGAAAAGAAATCTGTACAAGCACCAACAGCCACATTACAACCCTTTGCATGGGACTGGAAAGAGTTTCAAACGCATTGTTTGCGTTCACACTGAGCCTGAGGTGGTTCTAGTTCCGAACTGTTTAGTGGCTAACCCGATCCAGTCCCCAAATGGGTTCCTGTTGGTGGTCCACTACTGAACCAACACTTCTTCTCTAGAAGAAAAAGGAAGTTTAATCAGAAATGAATAAATTAGCCGGGGAATGCTAACCTGATTGCTACTAGCGTAGCGGAGTTAGCTCGAGTTCTGTTTACTGTGAAGTTAGATGAACTTCTCTTAAAACTGGTGCCAATAAGTTGCAGAAAATAATGAATACAGTTACACGAATTATGTAATAAAAATAAGTCAATGTAATTTTAAAAAGAACATGATTTATATATGCATGGAACAAATAAATATTCCTGCTTTCGTTAGCATAGTGCTAACAACGGCTAGCGGAGCTCGGTCGCAGCGACTCGTTTCACCTGGATGAGTTCGTCCAGACTCTCCTGCAGGCTGTTCCCCAGCGTCGTGTTCCGGTACAGCTGGTAAGCCATGGCGAAGCGGTAGAATAGGTTAAATTAGCCTGCAGACACTCAAAGAGCTGACTAAACTAATGCAGCTAGCAGCCTCCTTCTCAACGGCCAGGCGGAGCGGCGTCTCATGACGTCATGGAAATAACTTCCGGTTGATAATTTCAAAATAAACGTTCAGAATTTTATTTGAAATGCAAGTAAACAAATCAAAACTACTCGTAGATTAAGTGGCATCGTTTGTATATAAACAAAATCAAATTGGAAGAATATATCCATGCAAAAGAATGTAACATGTTAAAAATATTTTACTAATACTGTTTTTTCTGCAGAAAGTACCACAGTCATTGTTAGATAACCGGCTCTAGTGCTCCTAAATTTGGAAATGGTCATTTTAACATTGTTTGCCTACATTTATCTACTATTTCATTGGCCCTTTTTCAGCTTCTGTCAATTTAAGACTAAAAGCAATCCAGTGACAATGAGTAAAAGTAACTTTTCAGGATAGTTGAACAACAACTATCAGTCAAAGAATGTTCAGGAGTGTAGTGATGTGTAGGGACTCCTTTTGAACATCCTCGAAAGCTCAGATTGTGTATAAATGTTGGTATCAAGCACACTATGGTAAATTAAATTATTAAAATGGCACATGAAAAATAAGGAAAATTCAAGAATGATCTTCTGCAAATATGTAGTTTTATTGTGAAAAGCTTCAGTCAGGCATCAAATTGCTTTTTCTAACATGAAAATTATTGAACTATAATTTTAAAATGCTCAATTTGAATAAGACAATAATTATAATAATCTTCTCGCTAATTACCTGAAAAGAAAGTGAATTCCTGCTTTAATTTTGAAAAGTCGCGACAAGCACTTCCTCCTTAGTTTGCAACAGGAGTTTGACCAAAACAGTTACAAAACTATCCCATAAATGTATATTTCGCTCTTTTGTTTCATTTCTGCACCAACTATTTATGGCTGGAAATTTTTAGTTAACCTTATTTAACAATAATCACATGTTTTTATTATTTTTTTTTTTTAATAGACCACCCAATGTTTTTTTTTCATATAATAAACTACTTTAATTTTTCATATATAAAATATCAAACATCTTCCTCCCACTCAGATTTATTTTATTTTATTGATTATAGGTCATTATTGTTCAATCCACAGCCAAAGGGGTCAAGACTATGGAAATGCAAATTAATAAATATATTTACAATCCACTAGATGGCAGCAAAACACCTGACAGTAAAATCACCAAACTCCAAATCACTTATTTTCTTCTTCAGTGGTGGATCCAAGCAGCTGAATCAAGTTTTCAAGTTAATAGTATACTATTTTTTTAACCTGTATTTAGCACAACAAGTATACAACCAGATATGTTGTCCAGTGGGTACAGAATAATAGCAAACAACAATATTTAAATAAGATAAATAATTAAACTGATTATTGGAGACAATAAATTTCCATCATAAATCTTTTTTTTTCTAAAAATAATCCTGAATCCTTTTCTTGTTCCAGCTTATTGAAACAAATAATAATGTCTTTTTACTGGAATAGAATGTCCTGTCCAGGTTTCTTTAATATATTTCTGAACATCCAACCAGATTATGGTAAAATATTTACAATCGATGAAATAATGATGAAAAGTTCTGTTTTTTCATCAAATCCACAAAAGGAAGAAGAATATTCCTCCTCAATCTTCTTCTTCTTCTTCTTTTCACTTTTGAGACATATTTTGTTTCCAGATAGCAACAAATTCAGCTTATTTTAAGTAATTTTTTTTTTTAAAGAAGAAAAAAAAAACTGATTGAAAACATCTTTGAAAATTTTTTGTCTTTTTATCTTTTACATCAATGTAATTTAAATATTGATACAATATTCTTGACACAATTTTAAAAACTGTGTTTTATCACAGGAGAATGACTTAAAACTTCTAGTAATAATTCTTTAATAGCGTCATAACTTTTGTCGCGTTATAAAATAAACACATTTAGAAGTTTAATCATCTTTTTATTTATTTGGAAGCATTTCATTATTTGCCAGCGGTCGAACCGATCAAGAGTGTTTTCAGTTTGTTGTGTCGTTTCATTTCATTGATGTCGTTGAGTTTATTTAACTTTAACTCAACATGATAGAAAAAAACACTAAATTAAATTTGAGGGTTTAAATTAAGATTTAAATTTTTATCAAAAATGTCAAAGTCATCATTTTGTACACGTAAATACTGTAACTAGTCATATATATATATATAGATATATATATATCTATATATATATATATATATATAAGATATATATATATCTATATATATATATATATATATAAGATATATATATATATATCTTATATATATATATATAAGATATAAATATATATATAAGATATATACGATATAATAAGAAACAAATATATGTTATATTAAGGAAATTATAAATAACAGTAACAAATGAACAATTGATAAATAACTATAAATGATCAAACCTATAACAAATATTAATAATAATAATAATAATAATAAAGTATTTATTGACATTCTAAATGTAATATGAAAAAATAAATTATACAGTGAAAGAATGTCTGATTGGATTTATGCAAATCTGTATAAATTATCATTTAATTTTTCAAAATCTATTTCAGTTCATTAAATATTTAATTAATAAGAAAAAATAAATAGTAAAAGTCTTTATTTTTTTATTTTCTAAAATAAGCTATACAGTAAATGAACGCATATAAATGTAAATATTATAATTATACACATTTAAAATGTGTCCAAAAGTAAATGAAATTAAAAAAATTAAAAAAATAGAAAATAAAACCACAGTATTATATTAAAGTGGTGGGAGTGTACGTGGAAGCACACACACACACACACACACACACACGCACACACACACCTGCTTCAGGTCAGTGTGTGAGAGGACGACAAACATGGCGGACAGGAAGCAGCCGCTGGCTGCTGCTACTGTCAGCGTTTCTACGTGATGGATGTTGCCGCCGTTCGCGTCTGTTTGCTAATGAACACATCTGTTTAGTGAGACGCCGTGCCGACCTTTGACCCCTGCCCAGTCACCACGCTAAGGGAAACAAAGCACAGCGGCACTCGGTAAACATGGTCGGAGCAGAAAATGTAATTATTTGGAAGGAGTGGAGGCTGGAGGGAAATGATTAAAAACGATGCATTAATGTAGAGTCTGGACCAATCACAGCCCTCCGCCCGTTTACCGCTTTTAATTTGTTCCGCCGTCAAAACGTCCACATCACGTTTTATCATATTTAGTCACATGACCAGGCAACGTTATTCTTTTAGTTTTAGTCGATGAAAGCGGGTTGAAGGATTCTGAACAGGAAGTTACTGGTTTGATGATGTCATTTTAGCCACACCCCCAAGCGCCATTTACCAGGTCAGACCCCCAATCAGATCTCCAGGACCAATGTAGACCAGAGCTAAACTCGCTAATGTTAGCTATGGCAGCTGAAACTGGCTAACATTAGCTTATTTTAGTTTTTACCAAAAGTTAGCATTACCTTGTATAAAGCGGTATTAGTTAGTTTACCGTTGACGGCTGTTCGCTAATGTTAGCAATCATAGCTAACACCGGCTAATGTCAGATATTTCAGCTAATATCAGCATTCAAAGCAGACATTAGCTAATTTTAGGTACCATAGTCAAAAAGAAGAATATTAGCTATGGTATTTGAAATGAGCCAATATTAGAAATCATAGCTAACATTGGCTAACATCATGTATTATAGTTCAGGTTAGCTATCATGGCTAACATTGGCTATGTTCAGGTATCACAGTTAATGTTAGCAAGCATAACTAATGTTTGCAATCAAAGGTTACATTGGGTAATAATCAGATACCATAGCTAACATTAGCAACCTTAGCTATGGTATATGGAATTAGCCGGTGTACGCAATTATAGTTGAAATAAGCTACCCTTAGTGATGAAAGCTGCGAGTTAAAATTTGTAATTATAGCGTCATTCTGCTAATTTAGCTAATAATTAGAAGCAGCCACTCGCTGATTTATACTGTAACCAATCATCCTACGTACCTGAAGGGAGGGCGGGACCCTGTCCAAGCTGACAGAGGCGGGGCCAGAAGCGGGATACACACATGGATACACACAGAAAAACATTTACAGGTGATTTAAAACGTACGTCCTCAACTCATGTTTACGGACTTGAACAAACACACGGGGAGAGTCGAACCCAAAACCTCCTGGCTAGTAAGGCTGTGGTGAAAACCGCTACGCCAACATGCTAACTTAGCCCCTTTAAGAGGCAGGTGTGATGCTCACCTGGCAGATCATTAGGTCACATGATCAGCCTTTCTAGCAGGTCTGGATGAGACACACACACACACACACACACACACGTTCACACACACACACATGCATACTCACACACACTCTCACACACACACTGGTGGTTCCTATAAATCCTCGACTCCATCTAAATCTCCAAATTAAATGTGTAAACAGGCGATTACTCGAGTCAACGAGAACAATTAACGGCGTCCCCTCTGAGGGCCCCGAATCTGCATATCTAATGAGCTCATTAGCATAACGGCGAGAGATAGAGCAGAGCTGCAGGAAGTGCTACCTCCCATCAATCAGTCATTTCAAGTCCTCACGCCGACGGCCCTCTCATCTCATCCAACCGGATTAAACAACCGTCATGAACTGGAAGGAGTTTCAAACTAAAACATTTTCATTATTCCTCAAAATTTGTCCCGTTTTGGGACAAAACACAGAATTTTTCAAAAACAACTATTAAACATTACAGACATGTGACTCATGCCGAAAATTGACCAGACACATATAAATGTAGCATCCAGCAGCTAATAGCAGTGAGCAGCTAGCTGCAGTGGATGGTAGTAACAGCTAGCATCCAGTAACAGTTAGCGGCTAGTAGCAGACAGAAGCTGGTAGAAGATGGCACTAATCTCAGTTAGCAGCTATCAGCTGTTAGCAACTAGTAACCGTCAGCAGCTTGTAATGGTGAGCTGCTAGTAGCAGTTTGTAGCTAGTAGCAGTAAGCAGCTGGCAGCAGTTGGCAATAGTGACAGTTAGCAGCTAATAACATTCAGCTGTTAGTAGCAGTGAGCAGCTAGTCGCAGTTGGCATTAGAAGCAGTTAGCTGCTATTAACAGTCAGCAGCTATTAACAGTCAGCAGCTAGTAGCAGTAAGCAAGTAATAGAAGTTAGCAATTTAGCACAGCCATATCGGTTTTAATCTAGAGTCTCACCACTAGACGTCACAAATCCTGCAGACTGCAGACAAACACAGACGGAATCATTTTAGCGGATTAGTCCTTTAATGAAGCGGCTCTCTGATCTCAGAGCGAACGGCGCCGCCCCCCCCCCCCTCATCATCAGACAGGAAGATGGCGAGAGACGGCGAGACATGGCGGCTGCTTCAAACACCCCGAAGTTAATTCTTCTTCACACAAACGGCGCCGTACGACGTATATGGATGATGGCAGCGCCGCCATACCTCAAACAGACAGGAGGAAGAAAAAAGACAAGCCCCTCCCCTCACAGACCACCGCTGACCATCACTGCCTCCGCTTTATGTTTCCAATACAGCACATCCTCCTCTTCGATTCCAGAAAGTTTTGAGTCTTCGTCACGCTGTGGTGAATCGACGGGGTCGTTGAGGACAAACGTAGACGCCGACGGATTCGCTGTTTGAAACAGACGAATGAATTTACATCAGCAGGAAATAAGAGGAAAAAAAAAAATCATCTTTAAGAAGCAAAAATAATAAATTTGTCCCCCATCAGCAAAATCATTACTGCTGCCAGAGAATAACATTTTTGTTCACACAAGATAAAAGGTAGTTCCCACAAGAGATAAAGCTTGTTCCCATAAAATTGTAGCTTATTGCTGGCAATTAGCAGCTTGCACCAGGTGGCAGCAAGTAGCAGTTGTCACAGCTAGCAATTGAGCAGCTAGTAGTAGTCAGCAGCTAGTAGCGGTCAGCAGCTAGTTTCAGTTACCAATAGTGAGAGTTAGCAGCAGTTGGTAGTTAGAAACAGCTGGCAGCTAGTTGCAGTTGTTAACTAGTAGCACATAGTAGCCGTTGGAAGCTAGTTACTGTTGGCAGCTAATAGCAGCTAACAGCTATAATTAGTTAGCAGCTAGTAGCAGATGACAGCTATTAGCAGTTAGCAGCTAGAAGCAGTTAAAAACTGCCATTTTCTTTGCAATCAACACTATATGTGACCAAATCATACAGACGTCACCTTTAAATAGAGACAGGTGTGTTTAATCACCTGTGATTGGACACACCTGATCGGGTCGGTACCAGGTAAACCAGACAGGTAACCATGGTAACCAGATGTCATCTGTCAGTGGTGATAATGTTATGGCTGATTGAAGAACACACGGACCATCATTAAACGGTGTTTTTGTATAAGGAGAGATAGACTTATGGACGTAGAGACGCTCAGGTGAGATGAACACCTGAGCGTTGGGCGAGTTCTCTCATCGAGAGGCGGCCTGCAGCAGGAACCTCGTCACGCTCAGACCTTCTGTCTTCATCAGAGGCAGACTGAGCGGCGTCCGCTGAGACGCTGACGGGTCTGAGGAAGAGGAAACGTGTGATTGGTCAGGAGACTGGAGCGAGGAGAGACCGCTGAAGTCACCTGAGGACGCCACCTACGAGCCGACCAGAGGCTCCGCCCATCAAAATATTCAGCTCACTTCAGAAATCATGTAGGTTATATTATTTATCATTTACAGCTTTTATACTTTCAGAGATCTTCTGCAGGATTTACAAAATGTACCCATTAAAATAAATGTAACGCTCAAAAATCCCACGTCTTTCAAATCTTGAAAGCATCACTGCTCGTCTCTAAGTTCTCAAACTCAAGCTGAGAACTTGGAGGCTCTAGATGTTAGACCTCCACAAATATTCACTCTTTCCCAGGAAATGTTCCCGTTTAAATGAAAGGCTGGAGAAAGAAACTCCAGTCAAACTCAAGATTTCAGCTGAAGTCAGTCAGAATAGTTCTGGTGTCAGATCCTTCAACCAGAACCTTCTGGACCACTTCTGGTGGATGGATGATGGATGGATGGATGGATGGATGGAAGATTGAATGATGGATGGATGATGGATGGATGGATGATGGATGGATGGATGGATGAATGGACAGATGGATTGATAATGGATGGATGGATAATAGATGATGGATGGATGGATGATGGATGGATGAACGATGGATGGATGAATGATGGATGAATGATGGATGAATGATGGATGAATGATGGATGGATGGATGATGGATGGATGGATGGATGAATGGACAGATGGATTGATAATGGATGGATGGATAATAGATGATGGATGGATGGATGATGGATGGATGAACGATGGATGGATGAATGATGGATGAATGATGGATGAATGATGGATGAATGATGGATGGATGATGGATGAATGATGGATGGATGGATGAATGATGGATGAATGATGGATGAATGATGGATGAATGATGGATGAATGATGGATGAATGATGGATGAATGATGGATGGATGGATGAATGATGGATGAATGATGGATGGATGAATGATGGATGGATGAATGATGGATGAATGATGGATGAATGATGGATGAATGATGGATGGATGGATGAATGATGGATGAATGATGGATGAATGATGGATGAATGATGGATGAATGATGGATGGATGGATGAATGATGGATGAATGATGGATGGATGGATGAATGATGGATGAATGATGGATGAATGATGGATGAATGATGGATGAATGATGGATGAATGATGGATGGATGGATGAATGATGGATGAATGATGGATGGATGGATGAATGATGGATGAATGATGGATGAATGATGGATGAATGATGGATGAATGATGGATGAATGATGGATGAATGATGGATGGATGGATGAATGATGGATGAATGATGGATGGATGGATGAATGATGGATGAATGATGGATGGATGAATGATGGATGAATGATGGATGAATGATGGATGAATGATGGATGGATGGTTTGAGGGACCGTGTGAAGAAACGACTTCATCTTCTGCTCGTTTGCTGTTTAACTGAACATCAGAAGACAGAAACACACCGACCCTCTCCTCAGCTGTGTGTGAGATCTACCTGTCTGTCTCTCCTCACCTGTCTATCTGTTCATACCTGTCTCTCCCAATACCTGTCTGTCTCTCCTCACCTGTCTATCTGTTCACACCTGTCTCTCCCAATACCTGTCTGTCTCTCCTCACCTACATCTCCTCACCTGTCTATCTGTTCACACCTGTCTGTCTACAACTGCCTGTCTCCTCACTCAGATTCTGTGAGATTCTGTGAGATTCTGTGAGATTCTGTGAGATTCTTTGAGATTCTTTGAGATTCTGTGAGATTCTGTGAGATTCTGGGAGATTCTGGGAGATTCTGGGAGATTCTGGGAGATTCTGGGAGATTCTGGGAGATTCTGGGAGATTCTGGGAGATTCTGGGAGATTCTGGGAGATTCTGGGAGATTCTGGGAGATTCTGGGAGATTCTGGGAGATTCTGGGAGATTCTTTGAGATTCTGTGAGATTCTGGGAGATTCTGGGAGATTCTGGGAGATTCTGGGAGATTCTGTGAGATTCTGGGAGATTCTGGGAGATTCTGTGGAGAAGAAGAAGTTTGATCGGATGCAGAATAAAGATGAATGCTGAGTGCCGACAGATGAAAACCAGACCCGGGGCCGCTCCATCTTAACATGGCCGACCCGTGTCTTATGATCCCTTATCATTAGTCTCGCTGACAGTGATGGAGCGGTCCCACGCCCCGCCCCCCCGCCCCCTCGGCGCCGTGAGCCGTGTATAAAAGTAACCTTCTTTCCATAATAATGGCCATTCGTCACTTCTTCAACTGTCAGAGGAAAAACAAAGTGGGATTTAACAAGAGGTGGGAGACACCATTCAAACGGTTAGCCACACAATCTGCCGCCATTACTGCTGCGATGCGTTCAGGGACCGTGGGACCACAGGGCAGCCCAGGCACCAAATTGGCCGGGCGGCTGTTAAATAAGATGGGGAGGAAGAGATCCCCAGAGACGCTGCCGTCAATGAAACTTTTCCTCAGGATGTGGAGATGAAAGGCAACCGTCCAAAACATTGAAACGTCCGATTATTGATCAGGACATTAAACTAAACAGACATCAGATTTATGGACATACGTTCACACCTGGTCCAATTTCATGCATCATTCAGGAGGACACAGCTTATTTTTATTTATTACTCTTTGCAGAATTATCTAATGGTATTATCATATAAAGAGAAATAATGTATAAATAGGAATAAGGAAATTAAAATAATAAAGATATATTACAAAATAATTTTTTTTTTTGTGGATTTAGTAAATATTCATCGCCGTCATTTATTCCAATATTATTTTGAATTAAATAAAAACAAGCCAGAGTTCTTCTGGTGCCGGGGGGGGGGGGGGGTAACCCGTCATAAAACATAAGCCAGATCATTATAAACACTTAAACATTTACTGTGGCAAGAGTTTAAAGTTAAATACAACTTAAAATATTTAAAAAAAAAAAAACAGATTCAATTATAATCATTCTTAATTATATTATTATTAGATTTAGCGATAGTTCGATAAGAAAGACAGTCGTCTGCTACACGAGTGTCGTCTTTTATGTTAATATGTCAAAAGATGTATTATCGCAACTTCTTCATCCTCACATTTCCTAACAGGTTCGTTACTTTTAGCAGGTTCTCATGATTTTACGCCTGAAAAGACGATCATGTAAAACATGTAAAAGGACAAAGAAGACAAAAAGGACAAAGAAGACAAAAAAGACAAAAAAGACAAAAAAGACAAAAAAGACAAAAAAGACAAAAAAAAAAAAATACACTCGACTGACTCCGATATGATGAGACGTCTCCAGTGTCTCTGTGATGTAATGACGTGACTCTAGTGTCTCAGTGACGTAATGATGTGGCTCTAGTGTCTCAGTGACGTAATGATGTGGCTCTAGTACCTCTGTGATGTAATGATGTGGCTCTAGTGTCTCTGTGATGTAATGACGTGGCTCTAGTGTCTCTGTGATGTAATGACATGACTCTAGTGTCTCTGTGATGTAATGACGTGGCTCTAGTGTCTCTGTGATGTAATGACATGACTCTAGTGTCTCTGTGATGTAATGACATGACTCTAGTGTCTCTGTGATGTAATGACGTGGCTCTAGTGTATCTGTGATGTAATGACATGACTCTAGTGTCTCTGTGATGTAATGACGTGACTCTAGTGCCTCTGTGATGTAATGACGTGGCTCTAGTGCCTCTGTGACGTAATGACGTGGCTCTAGTGCCTCTGTGATGTAATGACATGACTCTAGTGCCTAGGTGATTGGATGTCAGACTCGGGTCGTGGTTCCTCATTTCTGACACCACAAAGAAACTGTTAATGGGCCTTTAGTCCATGGAGCCGTGCTGCATTCATGGTCAGTAAAAAAAGTAGGATTTTCCTGCAACTGGTAATCGTCTGGTAATCAGAGGCTGAGATTGTTTCCCTGCAGCTTCCCTGATGTTCCCCGTGGATTAGTCCGACCCGCGTCAGTTAATCCCTGAAGAAACATTTAGGAAACGGTTCCTGCTCCCCAATACGATTCTGAGGTTTGATGAGGATTTGGCGTCTTTCGCGCGACGGAGCTTTAAATCAAAGGTAGAATGAAATCATCCTCTAATCTGTGGATAATTGAATCCTTTATTTATCTGACGACGTTTGTTTGTTTAGTTGCAGGCGAGGGGAAATGAAACAGTGCGTCAGATATCAGCAGAAAATAAAATGTCCTGTTCTTCGACTTCTTAAAGAAAAACTAAAGAAAATAAACTTTATTTTCGTTTCTTTGTCTGAATCTCAGCTTCATGTGGTGAATAAAATAATCCACGCCGTCTGTTTAACACCATTGGAGGATTGAGGTCAGCTAGTTTCAGTGGGTAGGTGTTAGCGCTGGACAGCTAGTAGCAGTTATCAACTATTAGCAGGTGATAGCTAGTATGAATAAGCAGCTAGTAGCCCTTAGCAGCTACTGTCAGGTAGTAGCTACAGATAGTAGGCAGCTTGTACAGTTAGCAGTTGGTAACCATTCGCAGCACGCAGATGTTAGCGGTTAGCAGCAGCTAGTAGCAGTTAGTGGATAGGAGCCATTCGCAGATGGTATCATGTAGCAGCTAGTGTTGTACCAGTTAGTAGCTTGTAGCAAGTAGCAACTAGTCAAAGGTGATGGTTAGTATTATTTAGCAGCTAACCATTATTGTAATATAGAAACTACCAGCTAGTATCAGTTTGTAGCTCGTAGCAGCAGCTAGTAGCAGCTAGGGGATAGCAGGAGGGGGGGGATCTCTTCAGGCCCCTCTATATTCTTGCTCAGGCTCTGGACACACAAACGCGAGTGAGACCATACGTTGCGTTACGAGCGTTACTTCCTGTCGTCTTCCGTCTTTATTACTTGTTATTATTGCATAACAGCGGAGTTAAGACACGATCCATCGTCTCTAACGACTTCCTGTTCCCATGAGACCACGCACGCTCTGTTCAATGCTACGCGGCGCGGCGAGGCCCGGCTAAGGGCAGGACAACGGGACACGACGAGGACGTTGTGGCGGGATCACAGGAGGATTAGCGAGGAGCGTCTGGCGTGTGAGAAACATCAAGAATGTAACGTTCCGACTTTCTCCGGGCTCGGCGGAGAAGAGCCCTCCACCCGCCGCGCCTTTACGCCGACCCGCTCCACGCACCGGGATGACATCGTGTGGAGAGTAAAGCAATCAGACCACCTCATGTTTGGGAGCATTGACACCGGCGCCGAGCCGCCGCCACTAATCTTCAGCCTAAAGAAGTCCGATCTTCCATTTCTCCCCCAGACGGCGGTAAGACCCTGAGAGAGGCGGAGAGAGGTGGGATTTCCTTTGGGCTAAATCCTCCGCTCTAACAGCAAACAGAGACTCGAAATCCTGCTAGCGCTAACGGGATCGACCCCTTCGGGGACTAGAGGAGATGACAGCGCCTTAATCTGTGCTTCTAAACTTTAATTTAGTTTCAGAGAATGAGACAAACTTTATTCTGGAAGAAGTTTTTTTATTCTGGAAGAACGTGTCGTCATCAGCAGCAAGATGGTGAAGGTTCATCAGGAAGTACGACGCCACCAGATACGTGTTGGTGGATTATTTCCCTCATGATGTCATCAAACCAATAGCCAAAAGTAGTGTTAGCTAACGTCAGCTATCAGAGCTAATGTTCACGAACGTTTGTTATTATTGCTATTGTTAGCTAACGTCAGCTATTACAGCTAATGGTAGCAAAGGTCAGCTGTCAAAGCTAATGTTGGCTAACGTCAGCTATCAGAGCTAAAGCTAGCTAAAGTCAGATTTTATAGCCTATATTAGCAAAGCATCATTAAAGTCAGCTATCAACACTCATATTTGCTAATGTTAGCTTTCATAGCTAATGGTATCTATTATCAACATTCATAGCTAAAGACAGTCATCATCGGCAAAGTAAGCTAATGTTAGCTGTCACAACAAGTCCGCTAATAACAATCATCCCTGAACGTAGCTCAGTTCAGTTACTACAGCTGAAGTTTGGTTGATGCTAGCTATCCTCCGTAAAATTTGCTAATATTAGCTATCACTGATAGAGTTGGCTAATGTCAACTATCATAGCTAGAGGAGCTAAAAGCTAAATAATTGGAGGCCTATGGCCCTTAAGAATGAGTCTAAGCTTCATGTTAGCAGCTAAAGGAGGAAAGAAAGACAGGAAGTTGGTGATTCTCTCCTCAACTTTGAATGACCTCTGACCTTTCAGCCTCTAATTGTGGCCGTCTTGTGAGTTTTGCTTCTCCACTGGCGCTGTTTTGGCGCCGTGTCCTGGGATGAGCCTGTCAGTAAACGTCGTCCCGGGTGGCGGCGGCGCTAACGGCATCATTTCAGCCATTAGAGCTGTGGACTCAGCCTTCCCCATTTCCTCCTCCATCGTCCACCAGGAGCACTTTGGGTGATTTCTCTCCATGAGTGCGGCGAACCCCCCCCCCCCCCCTTAACGCTCCCGTATGTAAAACATGATGTTATTTCCCTCTGACGCGTCTTTTTAAAAAGCTCAGCCATCACCGGGCGCCATCTGAGGCGGCGGGCTAATTAAATTGGTACTTTTTACAAGTCCTACTCAATAAATCTGAATAAATTAACAGGGCATTACCGCGGCGGCGACATTAAATTTGCATAGTGCGTTTAATGAATATGCGGCGGCGAGTGGCGAGGTCTGCCCACTGTGAACCCGGAGAATTAGCATAACTACTTCCAGCGTGTTTCTGAAATAATGCTCTCATTTGCACATCACTGAGTTGGCTGATTCTGGCGACTGCGAGGGCGGCGCCCGTAATTAAAGAATCCCACTTTAATTTTTAATGAAGTTTATGTTACATCAATCTGACAGTAATGAGCGCCGCGGCGCCGAAACAAAAAGGTGGCTAATAATTAAATTCACCGACCGGTTTGAGGGATCAGAACTCCTGAGGAGGAAATGCGCCACTAATTATTAATTACATATTCAGAGCGGCGGCAGGAATGGTGGCCGTGACGGCGGTGGTGCCGCGGTGATGCAGCAACGGCGCCGGCGGGGGTCAAACAGTTTTTCAATGAAGGATTTGAGGCTCCAGACTGACATGAACTTTAACCCCTACAATAAAACAGGCTGCGATTGGCCGATGTCTGCGACGCCGTGATGTCACAGTTTTGGCCGAAGGCTTAAGCAGACTCATGTGCTCGCCAAGCTCAGCTAGCTGCTAACTGGTATTAGCTGCTAACTGCTAACAGATGCTAACTGCTAACAGCTACTAGCTGTACAACAGTTTTTCAAGGAGAATCTGTAGAAAACAAAATTCTCCCCCCCGGAGATCAATAAAGTATTCTGATTCCGAGTTCAGTCGTGGAATAGTTTGACCCGTTCCAGCCTGGACAGGGACTTGATCCGGGTCATCGGTTCCTATAAACCTGTGATTATTTCATTAGAAGCTAAAGGTCGTTCAGTTTGACCTTCAGAGGATGAGAAACTAAGGGTTTTTCTTTTCCCTCCCCTGCATTTTATTTTGAAGGACACGCCTGACACGGCGAGGTAATAACCGCCTAAAAGCCCGTCACGTTACTGCTGTGGATGAAGTTATGCGCTGGAGTGACCTTTGACCTCAGTTTAACAGCAGAGTACAGGATGAATCTCCCTCTGATTAACAGAAGGATGGCGGGGAGGTCACGACCGGCGGCGTTTGACTTCATGCCATGAAGTTTCACGCCCAGAATGTTAATATTGATAGAGTCCGTTGATTTAAGGACGAGGCGTGGACAGACAGGGACGGAACCAGAACAACGGACCGGGCCGCACCTTCGGTGTTTCACTGCAGGGCGTTTCCTTCAGGTGTCAGATTCATGTCGTAACAACAATCATTGGTTAGGCTTTGGAATCAACAACAGTTTGTAAGATCTAGGGAACAATCAAATCTAATCCGGGTTACATTTGGGGAACAAATAATTTGGGAATAAAAAAATAATTGGCGAAGTATATGGAACAAAAGTGAATGGTAAGGTTTTAGAAACAAGGACAATTGATTTGGTTTAGGGAACAAACGGTGATCGTTGAAGATCAGGGAATGTAAACTACTTCTAGGATTTAGGGAAGAAAAAAACTCTCGGTTAAGAGTTTAAGTAACAAAATAATTTTGTTCCCTATACCTATAGGGAACAAAAATAATCAGCAAGGGTTATGGAGAAAAAACAGTAATTGGTTGGGTTTAGGGAACAGAAATCTTGGTTAATCAAAGGAACAAAGCACTTGGTAACGGAAGGATTAAAAACAGTTTATGTTTAGGGAACAAAACTTATGGTTAGGGTAAGGTCACAAAATAACAGGCTATGTTGAGGGAACACAAATAATTGGTAAGGTTTAGGGAAAAAAAGATAATTGGTTGTTGGTTTATGGAACAAAAAAAACATTGGTTAAGCTAAGGGGATAAAATTACTTTGTAATATTCAGGGAACACAAAATCTTGGAGTGGCTAAGGGAACAAAAATAATTTGTTAAGTTTAGGTAACAAATATAATTGGTTGGAGTAATGGAACCAAAAATATTTTTTTAGGGAACACAAACAATTGGTTAGATTTAGGGAACTAAATAATTAGTTAGGATCGGCGAGCAGAAATAATTGGCAAGGGTCAACAGGAATAGACCCCAGGAATAATTGGTCATGTTTCAGAATCAAAAAATAAATGGTATGGGTTAGGGAACAGAAATAATTATTTTCGTTTAGGGAACAGAAAGGGTTCGGGAATGAAAAGTTGGACTGTTCATCCCGAAATTTGTAACACATGCTGGTAATAATGAGTCCAGGTCTGAATGAAGACTCCCTGGAATGATCCTTTATTCCATGTGCATTCATTGGTCGATATAATGGTCTCCATATTAGAGGGTGGGACCCCCATTAGAGGGGGGGACCCCCCCTAATATAACCTCCTAGCACTTTTCAGAAGACGTCACTGGAGGGAACAAGTGCTTCCCCCATTGTTTTCAAGGGAACAAAGGCGGAGCAACCATTGATGACACTGATCAGTCTATTATCAGTCTGATCAGTTAGTAACTAGAATAAATGTGAGTGTGTGTGAGTGTGTGTGTGTGTGTGTGTGTGTGTGATTGTGCGTGAGTGTGTATGAGAATGTGTGTGTGTGTGTGTGTGTGTGTGTGTGTTTAACAGAGTTTGATGTGGGAGACTTTTCTCTGTTTTTTTCTATTTTAAGCTACTGAGAACTCCTCCTAATTCAACACCAACCCTGGGAAGGAGAAGGAAGAAGAAGGGAGGAGTAGGAAAGAGGAAGAGGAAGGTGGAAGGAGGAAGGATTAAGGTGGAGGAAGGAGGAGGACGAGGAGTAGGAGGAGGTCCTGTCTGTTCTCATTAGACTGGTGAAACATTCTCGTTGCTCCGTCTCTAATTGCGCAGCAGAAATGCAGCATCAGGAGGGGAGGGGTCGGATACGGAGCGATCCCATTGGTCCACTGAGGAGCTCTGATGTCATATAAATCCCCGTCAGGAGAAACTTAATGGAGTTACACCACGCCGAATTACCTCACATCTAAACGCCATCCAGGTCCGGGCAAATGGAATAATTAGGCCCCGGCCTGAGCATCATCCCGAGTGACGGGCGGCCGCAGACGTTCACGGCTGCGATGAACTCGATCGGCGGCGTTTATGACGAAGAGTAACGGCTAACGGGAACGGCTGGGGAAAACTAACGGAGTTCAAGATGGTGGAAATAGCAGCGGCCTGAGTGGAGACAAGAGACTCGTTCACGCCTTACATCCAGTGATATCACAAGTCCATTAGAATTCAACGACACTAAAAGGTTTCGGCGCATTTCTGACTCATACGCATCCACCCATCAGCCATTACATTATAACCACTGACCAAATGAAGGCCAGACGTCAGAGTCGGAGCATCTCGTCTTTTACTTTTATACTATTATCATATCCTCTTATTGTTTTTTACATTCATGCTACCTTCATGCACTAGTAGCTTTTACGTCTTTTTTGTTTGTTTTTAATTTTGTTGGAGTTCATAACTGGAAAAACTCAAGTCCAACTAAATGTGACAAAACCCAACAGACGGGAAGCCAGGTGAGGAGAGGAATGCACCTTTGTTACTTTCCCGCCCCTTTTTTAATTACTTTTACATTACAGCTCAGTGTTGTGGGGGGGGCCAGACCCCATCCCAGCTGACTGTGGGCGGGAGGCCAATTTAAAGTCACCACTTCACCTGTCTTACATATTTATGACAGAAGGGGATTTGAACCCGGAACCTTCCTGCTGCAGGACAACTGTGCCGCCCACCTCATTGTTTTTTTTGTTTCTGACAAGGTAAGGACAGACTAAATGCAGCGAGGAGAGGAGAGACAGGTGGACTGATGGTCACCAGTTCATTTTCTTGTCAAACGAAAACCAGGTGACCCACCTGCAGTACCTCCATGGCCCACCAGGGGGCCTCTCCTCGTATTTTGGGTATCCCGCTTTAATTGTTTGTTTTGTTTTCTGTTTCCATGGTTGCAGGTCGTAAAGGGAGGGGATTCATCTTGGATGAGGGTTTAACCCAAAAACTGATCCTTCGGATGTTTTTGGATGTTTTACGCAACTATTCATTTAATTATTTTTGCAGCGACGGCGGAGGATCCTGAGGATTTCATGCCTGCGGGTTTATACGTAACAGTTTTTGTTTGATCAAATGAAACTTCTCATAATGTTTTATTGTTGTTGTTGTTGTTTTTTATTGAAATAATAAACTTTATTTAATCCTGTCAAACGATCAAAACAAGGCCGCTGACCAGACAGAATACTCCGTGAAGCTCACCTCAAAATCATTAGTGTCCTTAATGATATGATTGAAGTCATTACAGAGCTCAGGTCAAAGGTCAAACCGTAAAAAAACCAAAAATGTTATTTTATATCATATGATCTGAGCCACAGCGGGTTCGGCGTCTCCGGGTCGGTTTCCGCCAGTGTGTCTGGGTTGAGTTCTCGCGCTCGAGTGGTGCTCCGCGTTCAGGGGGAGACCAATTCAATTAAATCGCTGATTAAGCAAAGTGGAGGCTGATTAGTGAACGAGCGGCGGCGTTCAGGAGCGCCGCTAATTAGTAGGACCATTAGTGGCGAGCAGCCATGAGGCGGCGGCACACGTTAGCAGGTTCTCAGTCCAATAGGCCGCCGACGCAGCAGACAGGAAGTGTGGACCCACAGTCAACGGAGCCTCAGCTCCTCCTTCGTCGGCCAGAACTGGACTTGTCTGTTTGACTGGTGCCGGAAACTCTTCATCAAAGTCGCTCTTTTCACTCTTCATGTCTCAAAACAGACTCGATACTTTAGTCGATCGTTTTTATTTTCTGTTATTGGGTGTTTTCCTGACGTGCCTAAAAAATATGTACCGGTCCCTGAAGGCAGCACGCAGTCGGATGGCGGATGGAAACGCTGCCCAGATACTTTTAGTTACGATTATTTTCTGGTTCAGATTTATTTTTTAAACATAAATAATTGATCACAAACACATTATGGGGATTTAAATGACCTCTGACCTCTGACCACCTGCACTTCCCTCCTGACCCACCCGTCCCACCACTTACTCAAACATCACTTCCAGCTGGGTGTTTGGAGCGATGAGGAAGAAATGACCTCCATCACCATTTCACCTTTGACCAGAACTCTTCTCATCCGTCGTCTGATCTTCATGTGAACTTAGACTGAAGCTAACATTAGCATGTCTGCAGTCAGCACTCGGCTAACTAAAAGCTTATATTAGCACAATTGCAGCTAGTACTGCAACTAACATTAGCATACCTGCAGTCAGCACTCGGCTAAGTAAAAGCTAATATTAGCACAATTGCAGCCAGTACTGCAGCTAACATTAGCATGTCTGCAGTCAGCACTTGGCTAACTAAAAGCTAATATTAGCACAATTGCAGCTAGTACTGCAGCTAACATTAGCATGTCTGCAGTCAGCACTCGGCTAACTAAAAGCTAATATTAGCACAATTGCAGCTAGTACTGCAGCTAACATTAGCATGTCTGTATCCAAGTACTGCAGCCAATATTACTAAAAATGCAGCAAGCACCGGAGCTAACATTAGCATAGCTGCATCCCAGTGCTATAATTAACTCTAGTTTGTCTGCAGCCAGAGCTGCAGCTAACATTAGCATGTGTGCAGCTATTACTAAAGACAACTACAGAATGTTTGAATACTAGTGCTGGAGCTAACATTAGCACATCTGCATTGTATGCATCCTAGCGTTGCAGCGTCGTCAACATCTCATCTCATCTGATGATTTTTTTATCACTGTCTTCATGACGTTAGCTTAGCCTTTTTCATTCATCTTCAACACACTGGCAGTCCCTGTCGTCATCTGAAATACGTAGCAACATGCTAATTAGCATCCTAAAACATTGCGTGAGCTCTGAAGTGTGTCTGAATCCAATCATGGGCGAACAGAAACATTCACAGACAGGTGATGGTGCTGGTTCTTCTCTGGATGAGGTCGGGTGACGACCTTCTACCAGTCCAGCAGAGAGTAATTAGATTACCAGAATGAGTGAAAACAAGAGTGAAGGGTCTTTAAGATCGATCGGTCCTCCTCCTATCAATCATTTCCCATCATCCACCTGTCCATCAGTCAAACCAACACAAAGACACAAACTGGCCACTTGTGAGGATCAGGGTTTGGGGGGGTGGGGTTAAATGTAGAGCGGAGGCAATGGTGCTTCAGCACGCTTCTCATCATCACCTGACTCTTCAGCTGCACTCAGGGTCAGAGAGGAAGACCACCACACATTAATTCACACTGATGACCTCTCATGACCCCGGACCGGTGGAGCCGGGTCTGGACGGGTCGGAGCTCGTTTAGGTAGTTATAATGTTATGGCCGATTATGCATGCAGCGTTCAGGTATTTAAGGTTATAACACGTCGTTGACCCCAGAGATGACCTCTATCCTCTCGTGCGTTAGTGTTACTGCCACGAACGTTAGCTTAGCATGTTTGTTCTGATCCAAACGTCTGATGATAAAGGGTTAGATGAGTGAGGATGAAGGGAAGGCCTCAGGAAAGGAGTACGAGTCGAGGAGCAGAAGGAAGCGAGGAAGGATGGAAGGAAGAAAATACGGAAGGAGAAAGGAAGGTAAGAAGTAGGAAAGGAAGGAAGGAACGAAAGAATGAAGAGGAAGGAAGGAGGGTGAAGAAGATGAGTTTGCGACCTGACAGTCAACAAAAAAATGTCCAGAGGCAGAAAATGTGGGTTTTCAATTTAAATCTTTATCTTCAGCGTTTATTAATGAATTATTAAAAATATTTTTCAAGAACAAATCATTGAAAAAAAACACAAATGAATATTAAATAATAATTATTATTAAAGTCAGATGGTGATGAAGTCCTCCAGCTGATCTCTGCGTCCTCAACACTCCATCAGATCATTGAGCTCAGGGGTCAAAGGTCAGACAAGTGAAAGCAACTGTTTGGTGTCACAGCCCCCGAGACCCACCCCCCCCCCCCCCCCCCCCCCCCCCCCCCCCCCGGTCCTCAGGGACCCTTAAAGCTGCAGCTCAACCAGTTTCTCACAAGTCAATTAATAAGAGATCAAACTTACGCTGCCTTCAGGGACACTACGGACAAATGCTGCCTTCAGGGACACTACAGACACATGCTGCCTTCAGGGACACTACGGACAAATGCTGCCTTCAGGGACACTACAGACACATGCTGCCTTCAGGGACACTACGGACAAATGCTGCCTTCAGGGACACTACGGACAAATGCTGTTTTCAGGGACACTACCGACACATGCTGCCTTCAGGGACACTACCGACACATGCTGCCTTCAGGGACACTGCAGACACATGCTGTTTTCAGGGACACTACGGACAAATGCTGCCTTCAGGGACACTACGGACACATGCTGTCTTCAGGGACACTACCGACACATGCTGCCTTCAGGGACACTACCGACACATGCTGCCTTCAGGGACACTACAGACACATGCTGTTTTCAGGGACACTACAGACAAATGCTGCCTTCAGGGACACTACGGACACATGCTGCCTTCAGGGACACTACGGACAAATGCTGTTTTCAGGGACACTACGGACAAATGCTGCCTTCAGGGACACTACGGACACATGCTGTCTTCAGGGACACTACCGACACATGCTGCCTTCAGGGACACTACCGACACATGCTGCCTTCAGGGACACTACAGATACATGCTGTTTTCAGGGACACTACGGACACATGCTGCCTTCAGGGACACTACGGACAAATGCTGTTTTCAGGGACACTACGGACAAATGCTGCCTTCAGGGACACTACGGACACATGCTGTCTTCAGGGACACTACCGACACATGCTGCCTTCAGGGACACTACAGACACATGCTGTTTTCAGGGACACTACAGACAAATGCTGCCTTCAGGGACACTACAGACACATGCTGTTTTCAGGGACACTACAGACAAATGCTGCCTTCAGGGACACTACAGACACATGCTGCCTTCAGGGACACTACGGACAAATGCTGCCTTCAGGGACACTACAGACACATGTTGCCTTCAGGGACACTACAGACACATGCTGTTTTCAGGGACACTACAGACACACGCTGCCTTCAGGGACACTACGGACAAACGCTGCTTTCAGGGACAAAGCAGACTTTCGATGCCTTGAGGACACAAAAATGACGTAGGAAAAAAGGGTTCTCTTTAGTAGTTGCATGGTATTTAAAGAGACATTAATCTTATTTGCTCTTTAAACACAATCTTTTTAATGTTTGCTCTGATTTAATTTATCATTTATCGGGAAAAATCAGAAGTGTGTAATAATTAGTTAACGACATTCAATCAGAATCAATTAAAATAAACCAACATTATTAGTCGAATTAATCCTGTCACATAATTCCTGACACACTTCTAACAATTATTATTCTAATCATTATTCTAACGCTTGATAAATAACGATTATTAATTATCCTGTGTTTCTTATTTTTTGTATAAAATTATTATGATTTTTGTCCTAGTAGATTATTTGTACGTGACATTATTTAATTAATATTTATATACTAATTTACACAAAACAGATAAAAATATCCCTTAAAATAATGTATTGAATTTATATTTCAATACATTAATAAAGAGAATTTCTTTGTTTAAAATGATGGTGGAAGCAGAATTACATTTATTTAAATTTACAATCAATCCAGGAATTTATGCGTTTTTACATTTTAACATTTTAACATTTTAACATTTTAACATTTTAACATTTTAACATTTTAATATTGTCTTTGAATAATCCTGGAAAAGATTTCTCCTCAGTTTGTTCATTCTTGAGGCTTTGTGCTTCATTCAAGTAAAACTTATTCATTAAACAGTCAAAAACATCAAATGGACGAAAACTTAAAACAAAAATAGGAAAATAGAAAATATTTATTCAATAAAATTTAACTCCGATAATAATCTTGACGATAAAACAATCCCTCAAAATCCATTTCCCTTAAATCCCGTTCTGTTTCAATTTCTACCTAAATAAATAATTACTATAAGAATAAACTTTTGTCTCATGATGTTTGTTAAAATATATTTACTTCAGTTTTATGATAATTACGTTTTTTTTTAAGGCAGAAAATCAGCGACATTAAAACAAAAGGAAAAAAAAAAAATTGTTTGTCGATGCAAATTGTTGAGAGGCACCTGACCTCCTCGGCCCCCCCACACACACACACACACACATACACACACACACTTACACACACACACACACATGAACACTCACTTAAACCTGCACGCGCACTGTGCGTAAAACCAAACGTGACTCCAGGCGCGGCTCTGCCACAAACATCCCGGGAATCAACCTCCTCCTTCGGCGTGTCTCTCATCTCCCTACCGCCCCATATCAAAGTATTGTCTCCATGTAAATTACCCCCCCACCTCCTCCACCCCACCTCCTCCACCCCCCTCCTCCTGGCTGTGGTCATGTGACGGAGCCAAAGTGGCCTCCCCCCTCAGGAGGAGTCTTCTGCCGCACGCAGACGGGACAGACCGGCGCACCGGCATGGAGGACACCGCTTAGAGGAGCTCAGCTGTCGGGCGGCAGGAGGACGGACACCGGGCTGCTCCTGCAGGGGACCCGCCGCAACTTGTCTTCAGAGTTTGGTGTGTAAAAGCGCAAACATGCGTCTGTGTGCCTCTAGTTTCCTGCGGAGTGAGGTGCGTGACATCGGAGCCGTGCGTCAGTCTGGTGCGTAAAGTTGGAACCATGCGTCACTCTGCGTCCGGCTGGGTTCAAACTTTGGATAAAGTTTAGAGACCGAGTCAGAGAGAGGAGATCCCGCACGGAGCAGCATGCCTCGTCCGGGGAGGAACACCTACAGCGACCAGAAGCCCCCCTACTCCTACATCTCCCTGACGGCCATGGCCATCCAGAGCTGCCCGGAGAAGATGCTCCCCCTCAGCGAGATCTACAAGTTCATCATGGACCGGTTCCCTTACTACCGGGAGAACACGCAGCGGTGGCAGAACTCCCTCCGCCACAACCTCTCCTTCAACGACTGCTTCATCAAGATCCCCCGCAGACCGGATCAGCCCGGGAAGGGGAGCTTCTGGGCGCTCCACCCGAGCTGCGGGGACATGTTCGAGAACGGGAGCTTCCTCCGGCGCAGGAAGCGCTTCAAGGTGGGCAGCATGCAGCCCACCGACCCGCTGGCGCCCAGTAAGACGCACGAGGCGGCGCACTACCTGCAGCAGCAGCAGCAGCAGCAGCAGCAGCAGCAGCAGCAGCAGCAGCAGCAGCAGCAGCAGCAGCAACAGGCCAAGCTGCGGCTCAGCGCGCTGCACGCCGCCGCCCGCCTCCCGCAGATGCCGGTCGGGTACAACCTGGGCCCGGTGACCCAGCCGTCCGGGTTCAAACACCCTTTCGCCATAGAGAACATCATCGCCAGAGAGTATAAGATGCCCGGGGGACTGGCGGCCTTCCCTTCACCGGGTTACCCGCTCCACAACCAGCTGGCACCGGCGTGGCCCCACATGTACGGATCCGGGATGATGGACGCAATGAGCGACTATCCGGGGTACGGCATGCCCCTCAAGACGCTGTGCCACGGCGGCCAGAGCCTCCCCGCCATCCCGGTGCCCATCAAGCCCACGCCGGGCCTCCCTCCGCACATCCCGGCTTTCCTCGCCAGCTCCCCCCGGTCTCTGAGCCCCACATCCCCGCAGACCGCCACCGGCCAGACCAGCCCGGCTGCGCCCGGAGAGGCGCTCTCCTCCTCGGCCTCCGCTGCGCTGCAGGCCGCGGTGCCGGTTCACTGACCGGACGTTTTCCGTCCTCATCGGGATAATTCTCCTGGAATGACGGCAGGTTGACCTCTGACCCCTGAAGCTGTCATTTCATTCTCCCCAGAAATGAAAACATTAATGAATGATTTCTCCCGCAGAGGGGGACGGATGACCCGAACGACAAAAAACAACAAATTCATCCTTTACACCGGGAGGGGGGAAAAAAAACAAATACCCCCTTAAAGGACCATTCCGGTATTTATGAGGAGACCCTGAATGCTTCATCTCTGATGCACTTTTTGGACAAACTGAGATCTAGATGTTTTTTATTGTTGGAGCTTTTTGCTGTGTGTGTTTTTGTCCCGCTGCATGCAAAGTGACAATAATTCAGTGTTTGTTCATTTTATGGGGCTTATAGCATGAAAACAGTTTTTTATAAGCTGTTTGCTCATCGGATCCATTAAAAACAAACCTTCCTGGGAAAAACACCTCAAAAATCCCCGGAGGCCTTTTATTCACACACTCCTGTTGTAGTTCCACTTTCTACTGGAGCATTTACATTTTAAATCAGAGCAATGAGACACATGATGGCATTAAAAAAATAATAATTTGATTTTATGACAATTAAAAAAAAAAAAAATTCCCATCAAAAAGAAAAAAACAAATTTGGTCAAAATCTGTCAATCAAAACATTTAATTAAGGAATTATCTTTCCTTTACGTGAGACTAAATATAAGATCAAATATTATTTTGTGTCCTTAAACACACATTAAAGTCTAAAAAGTGATGAATTTTTGGGATTTTAGATTCACATTAACACAAAATGTAATCGCAGTGACGCAGCAGAAAAAAATCACCCGTTATCATTTATCTACAAAATTAGCTTAACTAACATAAAAAAACAACAACATTTAATTTCATTATCCCTCACCGTTTTGTGAATGTATTTTATATTTGATCATAATAACACTTATTTGGGTTTTTAACACTCATCAAATCATATGAGAATAAAATGTCATAAAATAGCAATGAAACGTGGATTTTCAAATAAAACAAGGGTAAAATGTAGAATTCCAAGAATTAGAAATATGAAAACTAATTTAACTAAAATAAAATAAGAAGAAAAAAAAGATGAACTAGAAAAAAACAATACAATTAAAATGATTCATTAACTGTACAAATATTATTAATTTACATTTATTATTATGTTACATTTATTATTATCATAATAGTTCTGATAATAAGAAAAGACTTTTTGGGTATAAACATTATCGATTATATGCAGTCGTGTTTAGAATTAAACAATTGATTAACAAAAAGGAATAAAACATCAATAAACACGGATGAATAAATCAAATAGAAGAAGAAAAACAGGAAGTTAAGGAAGAAGAAGTTATGGGTTTGATGGATTTAGAGGTTCTATGGCGGATGAGAATCTCTAACGCTCAGTTCCCTCAGAGAAAAACTCACAACCTCATTATTATCACAGAATATTTAACAATCTGACCTCTTTCCTCTGTGATGCATTCACTGATACTCAGAGAGATCAACGCTTTTTCAGAAACTCTCACAAAATCTAAATCATTGCTGATTTTCCCTCCGTTGTCGGTGCGTTTTCAGTCGGGTCCTCAGATCTTTGCTTTCATTTTTGACCTGACGAATCTGTTAAAATTTTGACAAAATATAGTTTAATATCACCAACCAGATTTAAATACTTATTTCTTAAGAAAACCTGTAAAATCTTGCCTGATTAAGTTTAAAAGAAGATAAAGCTTAAATTAAATCTCTCTTTCTGTTCATCCAGCCAATAATTTTGATTGTTTTGCAGCAGGATGACGCGTCGCTGCAGGTTTGAGGGAGTCACATCTGAAGAAACCTACAGTTTTTTTGAGCTTGAAGCCGTCGCACCGTCTAATAAACTGGCTTCATAAATGAATAATTTACAAGAAATGAACACGTTAACTTAAAAGAAAAAGTCTTTCTGCGGAAAACCTTTATTATATCGTCTGTTTCATGTTGACTTTAACGTGAAAGACTTTTTGTTCAGTGTCCTCACTGGGTTTTAGACGCCTTCACTGACACTGGGACGGAAATATTCTGTCATTTCTTATGCAGCAGGTGAAGCATCGCTGCAGGTTTGGAGGAGTCGAAGGTGGATGAGACTTTTTATTTTCAGCACGGAGCAGTCGTAGGAGCTACAAACGGCTTCATAGATTAATTCGATCTGCAAAAAATTCACATTTAAACTCGAAAAAATCCTCAAAATCAAGTGGAAGAAACTTAATTCTGCAGGAAACAAATACAAACTGGTCGGTTTACTGTCCTCTTTTAAATTTAAGATGCCTTCACTGACATCCAGACGTCACAGACGCTGATAAAACATGAACAAAATCTCTCTTTACGTCCAACAAATATTTGTTTTTATTTTTTGGTGATCCTGCAGCAGGTGGAACTTTTAATATTCCAGCCTGAAGTCGTCAAAAATCAGTTTAAACGCCAAAAATATTAAAGCGATAGCTAAAAAAAAAAAACTCCAACAAACTCAAGAGAATCCGTCTGTTTGACGTCTTTTCTTTAAATGAAATATAAATATCAGTTTCCCCGCCGGGCCGCTGGAGATGCAGAATAAACTTCTCGGCAGCGCCGCCATTAAAACCTGGACTTCATCTTCGGGAGGTTTCATCGGCGAGGAGAGGGAGGAGCGAACTTCCTCATTCATCACCTCAGAGGTAAATTATGCCAAAGTTAAAAACACACGACTCTGTTGTGATTCATATGTTCTTAACTCCTCCGGATCCGTCACCACGACTCTTTTCCAGGTCCGTGAGTTTATCTCTTATTTAAGATCCTCTTCAGCCGTTGCCGCGGTAACAACTCCTCTCCCTGACGTCCCTTGAACTATACATGATTTATAATATAGAACATCACATCGTCAACGAATGAAGAGTCTATTCTGGATCCTCCAACACGCCGGCACCTCGTTAACAAAGAGGGAGAAAATTTGTTCCTGCTTTTTATGAAGTAAATAAATAGATGAATAAAATTCTTGAAGCTTTTTTAGGAATTTCTTGCAATTACGTCATTTAACGCACGTATGAAAGAAAAAAATGGTCGAAAATGCTCATTTAGATGCATTTCATACGTTTGAAGTCGTTACTTAAATGAGTTTATGACGTGGCGCCGGCATACACCAATCAGCCATAACAGTGTAACCACCGGCGGTGACTTGAATAACGCTCGTTATCTGGTTACCATGGTAATCCATCAGGGGATGGGAGATATTAGACAGCATTTTTGTTCAAATTGTGATGCTAGACGACTGTTTGATGGGCGCCTAAGGTCCGGTACGGGGTATCTGATTCCACAGGAGACCTATTATTCCGTAATAGTTGAAAAAGTGATGATGAGGTTCTAATAAAGAGGCGTCAGAAAAAAGAGAGGCGTCACGGGGGGGCCTGAGAAATATGAGGTAGGTGGTCTTAATGTTATGGCCAATGATGTAACAGTAAATTTAACGTCTAAAGTAATATTTCGCTATTAATTACGGTCAATAGAAATGTCTAAAAATCCCCCAAACCATGTTGGATTAGTCCGAGGAGCGCGACTAATCCCAGCGTCGCCGTGAGTCACATGATCTGACGAGAGGAAGGAGGAGGAAGAGGAGAGTCTACAGATCCTAACGACCTCAGAACCACATTTGTTCGATGATTTATCACATACTCTACAAGTGTAGAGCGTCTGCAGCCGGCGTCCCACAGGGTTCTATCCTAGGATCCTTTTTTTTCTTATTATTTTTGTTGTTATTATAGAAACTCAATAAAACAAATATGTCATTAATTCTACTGATTCCATAGAACCTCAGTCTGGAGACATTTTAACATTATCTTCAGACATGCTAACATTAGCTGGAGACATGCTAACATTAGCGTGAGCTCTGGCTACAGACATATTGACATTAGCTGGAGACATGTTAACATTAGCTGGTTCGCTAGCTGCAGACATGCTAGTATTAGCTGGAGCGCTGTCTGTAGACATTTTAACATTAGCTGGAGACATGCTAACATTAGCTAGAGCTCTGGCTACAGACATATTAACATTAGCTAAAGCACTGGCTATAGAAATCCTAACATTAGCTGGAGACATATTAACATTATCTTTAGACATGCTAACATTAGCTGGAGCGCTGCCTGCAGACATTCTAACATTAGCTGGAGACATGCTAACATTAGCGTGAGCTCTGGCTACAGACATATTAGCATTAGCTGGAGCACTGGCTATAGAAATCCTAACATTAGCTGGAGACATATTAACATTATCTTTAGACATGCTAACATTAGCTGGAGCGCTGCCTGCAGACATTCTAACATTAGCTGGAGACATGCTAACATTAGCTTGAGCTCTGGCTACAGACATATTAGCATTAGCTGGAGCACTGACTACAGACATGTTAACATCAGCTGGTTCGCTAGTGCGAGATATGCTAAAATTAGCTGGAGCGCCGGCTGCAGACATCCTAACATTAGCTGGAGACATGCTAACATTAACTTGAGCTCTAGCTACAGACATATCAACATTAGCTGGAGCACTGGCCACAGACATCCCAACATTAACTGAGGCCCTGGCTACAGACATGCTAACATTAGCTGGAGCGCTGGCTGCAGACATGCTAAAATTAGCTGGAGCGCCGGCTGCAGACATCCTAACATTAGCTGGAGACATGCTAACATTAGCTTGAGCTCTAGCTACAGACATATCAACATTAGCTGGGGCCCTGGTTACAGGCATGCTAACATTAGCTGCAGCGCTGGCTGCAGACATGCTAACATTAATTGGGTTAGCTGGAATCAGACCATCAGCCCGCCTGAGGAGCTTCGCCGTCGCCGTCAGTTGTGGCCGACTGGTGTGTAAACGTAGCGGTTTGTGGCAGGCAGTGTATTAGCAGCTGGCGGCGCTTGGGCGGCCGTGAGGGATTATCCCTTTAACACGTCCCTGTTGACTAAAGCTATTGTTTGCCGTCAGTGTGTGTCAGTCTTTGAGTCTGTTGCTGAGAGACGGTGACTGTGGCGGTAAAAATGCCCCCGACCCTCCTGAGCTCAGCGCCCACACAGGAGTTCACAGAGGAAACGTCTGCTGTCAGTGACGTCCTGCTCAGACGAAGAATAAAAACACTCCAGTATTTACTGGAGTTTAGACTCCCGTCCTCATCTGTAAAACTTTCAGTGGAAGTCCTCGACTGTTTCACAAAACCTGGGGGGAAGAATAAATAAGAAAATATGTTGATATGTTGAATTCGGATGTGACATTGTGTGCACGACTAGCAACCACAGCAGCTAATAGTAGTTAGCAGCTAGTATCAGACAACAGCTAATAGTAGTTAACAACAAGTAGCAGATAAAAGATAATAGAAGTTAGAAGCCTGCTAAGTACCATCAGCTGCTAACTGCTACGATATGGTAATTGCCACTTGCAGCAAAATGCTACTACCTGCCAAGTGCTAACAACTGCTAGGTGCAACTACCTGTTAACTCCAATTGACTACTAACTAATATCTGCTATGTGCAATTAGCTGCTACCTGCTAGGAGTTGCTAAATTTAACTAACTGCTACCTGTTACTACTTACTAAGTGCTACCAGCTGCTTACTGCTACTACCTGCTAACTGCTACTACTAACTAACCGCTACTACCTGCAAAGTGCTACTAGCTACTAAATGCTGCTCAGTGCTACCACCTGCTAACTGCTACTACCTGCTAAGTGCTAGCAGCTGCTAACTGTGATTACCTTTGTGTTTCACATATAACCCATCAACAAAAGCGCTGCCTTTCCACCATCATGCTCACTGCCACCTTCAGCGCTGGCGTCGTCTTCCTGTTGTTTAACCACAACAGGAGACGACAAAGCGCCGACATTCGTCGTATGAAATAGAAAATAAAATAACCAGAACAGAGGAGCCTGATTTTGCCGACTGGTGTCACGTTTTCGTTCCAGTCGAGTGAAACGGGACGGGACTGGATTCAGGTGTAAAATATCATAAACACAATTAAAGTTAAATACCAACAGGATGTGTTGCTTTGGCTCGCCGTACGCCGCGCTGTAATTAATCACCAGCGCCTCGCCGACGTTTGCGTTCATTAATTAAAGACTTGAGGGAGAGGCGTGACAGCGAGGTGTCCGTGAACTTCCTGCTAATTAACAGCATCTTCAGACGGAATATAAGAAGAGCATGATGACGGCGATTATGATGATGACAGAGGAAGCCCCGCCCCCGCTGGCCAGACGCCAGTACAGTGATGAACGACTTCATCGGCTGTGAGCGTTACAAAGCAGGAGGTGAGTAGGTTACATGTGATCCCTACGAGTAATCGGATTACAAAAGTATTCAATACAGATCGTGGATGCGAACCCTTCTCCACGCCGTCTCTGTTTGTTTACGTTGAACAAAACGACTGTGATGCAGAGTATCAGTCGTTAGTGGCTAGTAGTGGTTATCAGCTAGTTGTACTTTTCAGATTGTAGTAACTAACCGCTGACTGCAGTTAAACGCTAGTATCGGTAAACAGCTAGTTGTAGTTAGCAGCTAGTAGCAGTAATCAGTTAGTAGTGCTTATCAGCTAGTTGCTATTAGCAGCTAGTAGCAGTAATCAGTTAGTAGTAGTTATCAGCTAGTGGCAGTTAACAGTTAGTAGCATTATCAGTCAGTAGTGGTAAACAGCTAGTTGCAGGTAGCAGCTAGTTGCATGTATCAATTAGTAGCGTTCAGCAGCTAATAGCTAGTAAAAGTTACCAGCTAGGAGTAGTTAGGAGCTGGTCTCACTTAGTTTGTAGCAAGTAGCAGGGAACCAGGGGTAATTGTAAGTAGCAAGTAGCAAGAAGCAGTTAGCTGCGAGGGTAGTTTTTTGTTGTATAAAAGTTTAAATAACACATTTTTGGCGGGAACGGTTAAGCGCCGGAGCAAGTGTGATGGAATGTAAGGAACTACTGGTCGTCACATCCTCTAATCTGATCCCTCCTCTCTGACGGGAGGTACCGATCCTCAGGTGTCGACTGACCTCACGGCGTCCTGACGTGGAAACCGGTTTTCCTGTTAGAACTGCTCCAAAGCCGCCTCAGGCCTCCAGTGACCTTTGACCTTTCCCCCCCCAATCTGGATCAACTATCAGCTTGAAGGTTCCCCTCCTCAGACCATCATCCACCACGTCTCCTAAATGTGAACGTCTCCTTCCTCAAAGCGCCGCGTTGCTTTTGACGCCTCAGCTCCTGGCGGGGCGTTGGAGGTGTCATTCTTAGGTGTCAGTTTACGATTGAATGCTGCAGATAAGATTCCTGGAAGGCTCGTAAATTAAGATCCTCGTACGGAAAAAAAAGCTCAAGGCGAGAAAAACACAAGAGGTCTGTTATCATCTGACGCATTCCCCAAAGAGAGGCTGGTTAATGGCGGCGCTGACCTCCTGCAGGATGACCTGTTTGGACTAAAGGAGCCTGAAGCTAATTAGCTGCTATACTCAAGAGTTAGCTAATAAGGGAAAACTGGCACAGTCAGTTCCCCAGCTAAAATGGATGGGGTCGGGTTAGCTAGCTGTTCACTCTAGCAGTTAAAACTGGTGGAGGAGAGTTAGCGTTTGATTTAGTTTAGCAGCTAAAACCAGTGGGATCGGGTTAGCTAGCAGTTCACTTTAGCAATTTCAACTAGTGGAGTCGGGTTAGCCAGTGGTTCAGTTTAGCAGCTAAAGATGGAGACATTGGGTTCGCTAACGATTCGGTTTACCAGATAACACAAATAAAGTCTGGTTAGCAAGTGGTTCAGTTTAGCAGCTAACGCAGATGGTCTCAGGTAAGTTAATGAAGCAGCTAAAACCAATGGGTTAGCTTGCGGTTCCGGTAGCTAGCGGATGAGTTAGTTTGCAGTTCAGTCAGATTAGTTTGCCAACAGTTGAGTAAGCTATCGGTTCAGTTAGCAAGCGGTTCATTTAGCGAGGGGGCGCTAATTCTTCTTAGATCCTGCATTCTGTTTTTAATTCAATCATTTTTACAACCAGATAATCACAAACAATTATTGGGTTAATATAATATAATTATGGACAATGATTTATTTAATGATTTATTTTTCCGTTGAAATCATTTCCCGTCAAATTAAGAAGAGAACAAACACAGATAGAACAGAACCGATCCGTTGGGTTTAAGGACTTTCTTAAACCGCGCAGATGTCGGTCTGTGAGTTCACTAGTTCACCTCGGCGGTTTACGGCAGCGTTGAACCCACCTGACGGCTGCAGGGGGCGACAGCCTGCCCCTCCTCTCTCCTCCTCGTCCCCCCCTTCCCATCAGACACAGGTGCGTTATGGGTGGGCGGTGCCGCCTGCCACAAACCACTTAGAGGGCAGAGAGGGGAGGAGGGGGAGGTTAGTTAGTGGGCGTGTGAAAAGAAAACAACACTAATTCATCGGTAATAAAAGACCCCACCCACCCATCCATCCTCCCCCACCACCACCACAACCTCCTGCTCCCTGGCAGTGCTGTTCTCAGCATTCTCCCACCTCCTGCCTCTTCTCCTCCCACCACTAATTGGCTGACATGAGGGGAGGAACTTGCCGCCGCCACTGAGCATCATAACAAACAAACTAATAAACAGGCCGGTGAGGATGAGGAAGACCCCCGTCTGAAGGTGACCTCCTCCTCTGACCCTTAGCCTCCTCTCACACCTCCTCTCTCTACGCAAGTACATGTATATACAGGAGAGACCATCGGCCACATTATGAGGTACACCTGTTCCACTGCTCCCTAACCCAAACATCTAATCAGCCAATCACACGGCAGCATCTCAGTACGTTCAGTCATGTGGACACGGTCAAGACCTTCTGAAGATCACAGCGAAATTTAAGGGTCCCTGAACGTGGCGTAACCGTTGGTGACAGATATACTCGTCTGAATGTTTCAGAAACTGCTGATCTACTGGGATTTGAACGCACAACCATCTCTAGGGTAGAGGATGATCAGTGAGCGGCTGTTCTCTGGGAGAAAATGTCTCGTTGGGGCCAGAGGTCAGAGGTCAGAGGAGGAGGAACAGACTCGTTGTAGCCGATAGAAAGGCGACAGCAACTCAAACAACCGCGAAACGTTGCTGGTCTGATGAGTCTCAGTTTATGCTGCGACATGTTGATGGTGGGTCAGAATTTTGGGTGAAGGACATGAACGTATGGATCCATCCTGCCTTGGGTCGAGGGTTCAGGCTGGTGGGGGTGTAACGGTGCGGGGGATTCTTTCTGGGCCCACTTTAGGCCCTTTAGAACCAACTGAGCATCATTTAAACGCCAAAGCCAACTGAAGTGATGTTGCTGACCGCGTCCATCCCTTCATGACCACAGTGTTCGTCGTCTTCGTCACTTCCAGCAGGATAACGCGCCATGACACGAAACTCAAACCATCTGAAACTGTTACTCTCTGACGAGACAAAGAGTTAAACGGACTCAAATGTTCTCCACAGTCACCAGATCTCAATCCAACGCATTGAGATCGCCAACAATTTTGCAGTTCTGCGTGATGCTTTCATGTGGAACTGGACCAAACTGGATCCAAGAGGAATGTTTCCAGCAACTTTTTGAATCCGTGTCACAAAGATTGAAGGCAGTTCTGAAGGCAAAAAAAAGGTCCAACCCGGTTACAGTAAGGTGGACCTATTAATGTGGCCAGTGAATGTATATACCGACTTAAAATATTCTTATATCTTACCGGCTAAAACTCCAGTTTCGCATTTAAAACAAGACATGTTAGCGAAAGCGGCCAAAACTGGAAAATTAGCTCATAAATCCGAGGTGTTTGGCTAGCTAACCGTTTAATTAGAGCGCTATAACCAAAGGAGTCAGGTTAGCTCATGGTTCAATTCAACGGATCATACAGGTCAGGCTAGCTAATGGTCCAGGTTAGTAGCTAAATCCAATGGAGTCGGGTTAGCCTTCTGTTTGGTTTATCAGCTAAAATTAGCTAGCGATTGTGTTTAGAAACCAAAAGCATTCAGGTCCATTTCAGTTTATTTTCAGCTTCTGATTGGAAGTTAACATCGATGGAGTCAGGTTAGCTCACTGTTCACCTCAACGGACCAAACAGGTCAGGCTAGCTAATGGTCCAGGTTAGTAGCTAAATCCGATGGTGTCAGGTTAGCTAACAGTTCCGTTAAGAAGCCAAAACATGTCCCTTTAGAAGCGAACGTGGATGGAGTCAGGTTAGCTGACTGTCCAGTTGAGAAGCTAAATTTGGTAGTGTTCAAAATTAGCTTGTGAATTAGCCGCTAAATCTGGTGTGAGCTTACATTTGGAGCTATAATGACCTGTTTGAGGGGAAAAACATACTAAAACTAAACCTGGGCGGTCTCAACAAATCAATAATTTCTAATTAAAATAGGAAGTTGAATTTATTAACATGTAAATGACAAATACAATCTATTCTTAATGATTAGCAGATGAATTATTCTGTATTTTGTTGGAATATTATTGTAACTCCTAACAGATCTATCAGAAACATTAAAGTTGGACGTAAATTATAGAAGACATAGAAGCTGTTGATTAAAACTTGTCTGTTTGTTCTCTGAAGGTGGTGGAAGTGAACGTATGGAATGAATGGCTGACGTTCAGACGGAGGCGTTCCTCACAGCGGGCGCCGTCTTATTTAGGTCACGCACAAAATCAAACAGATTCACCTCTAGCGGAGACAGATGATTTATTCAGACGCTGGCAGACGTTCGGCACGGCAACAGATTGTGTTCTTGGTGATCAGCCTGAAAGCGCCCAAGGGTGACCAAGAGACAAGTCTCAGCAGAGATGTTAGCTTAGCTTAGCTGGAAACTGGGAAATTGTAGGAATGCTAACGATTGTGTGTGAGTGTGTGTGTGTTTGATTAAAGCTACGAGGGCTTTCAATTTTCTGGAGACTGGTGGCAAAAGAAATGGTTTAGTTAATTTCAGATTAGAAATAGGCTACTGAAGCTAATTACTATGCTAATATCTCTTAAAAAAAAACATGCAAACGTGGCAATTTGTTTAGGTTAGCTAATGAATGTTAGCTATGAAACAAATTCAACGTAAGCTATTAACTAAATTTAACGTTAGCTAAAAAATAAATTGAAATATGATCCAATGTCTGATAAATTTTGCGGTTATCTCTAAGCTAACTAACCATAATGCTAAGAGTGCAGTTTAGAACGTAACATTCAGCTAAGTTTGGTTCAATTTAACGCTTTATTTAATACTTTCATGTTGGCTAATATTTCAATTATGATCTTGGGTAACATTGATTACTGGTTCAAGTTAGTCTAAAGCTTAGCTTAGCTTAGCTTTAGTTTACTTAAAATTAGCCAGTAGACTTAGACAACATAGATCAGAAAGATCACTTTGAGCTGTTTCGGTTCTGGCTGATTTCGGTAAATCCGATTATCCTCTTCAGGATTAGCTCTTTTTTTTAACCTAACATCTAAAATGTTCATGTTCAGGTTAATTCCAGCTCAAGTTCAGCCTTCATCTGCTTAGTGGAACCTTTGAGGTGAGTCCGGAGGATCGGGTCCATCATCCATCATGCTGCGTCCTTTTGTTCTCCGAGCGCCGATGATTTATGTCACCTCGTTAACGGTTGGAGCTGATGGCGTTCCACATCTCCCGAGGGTCCGTCCGCCGATTTAGCAAGAATTTAAGTCCGTACAATCTGTCACTCACAGCAACAGCGCCAACCGGTGCCATTTTGTTGACTTTGAAGTGTTACAGCGGCTTTGATGTTTGCTTCTGCGGCGGCAGCATTAGCACCCTGACAGCGGCCTGGGCCAAAAGGTCAAAGTTCGCTCGCAGGTGAGCGATCAATCAAAAGTTACACAACAAAAATGTTCTGTCCCCAAGGCTCATCCTCACTCCATAGATGATCGGGTTAAATATGACCGTATGTCGGCTAACGAAGAAAATGTCGCATATGTGCGAAGACTCGTACGGAGCTGTGTTGAGTTCGTCCAAGAAAACGCAATAACTGTCTACGAACATGACGCAGAAGGGAAAAAAATGCCTTTGATGCTTTTGTACAACATCTCACACGACCTGAGTTGAGATCGGCTTTACTCGGGAATTTCTTGCTGTCAATCAAAATTTTTTAACTCGAGACAATGAAGCGAGTGAAGCAATTTTCCCATGATGCACAACGTTCGCTTGAGTAACTCGAAGTAATCACGTCCGTTGAAAATAATGCGATAAAACTCTTTTTACTCACAAATCTTTCACTGTCGTTTTCATTTTTCGTGATTTGACGATAACGTGAAATTTTCTTAAGTCATGAATTTATTTATCGGATGCGCCTCATTCAAAATTTTAAAAATGCGAATTTCAAAAAGTTCTCATTACTCTAGTCCTTCTCTCAAGTAACGAAAGTTTAAAATTGTAAAAATCGCGCAAATGACACGAGTAAAGCAAAACTGGAGTGATTTGCGTGATTCGCCCGCGGTGAAAGCTTTTTTCCTTTGGTGACATTTGCAAGGCGAAGCTCCCTCTAGTGGACGAAAACATGGATAACAGGAGTAAAAGATGATATTTAAAACGTAGATCTCCGTCAGTCGATTCTTATGGACCAAATTTGGACTAAATCGAACCAACGGTTAGGAAGTTATGTCCAAAAAAAAAACATCGTCTTGTAAAAAGCTTCCCCTAGTGAGCGTAGTATGAACTATTCCAGTAAAACACGTTAAACACAAGATGGATCATGGACGTTTTTCTTATGCATCAAATCTGGACTGAATGGGACCAACGGTGGAGAAGTTATGACCCGAATACTTTCAGAAATAAAGCTCCCCCTAGTGTCGGAACTATATAACAGAACTTTCCCAAAATCGACCCAGTTCTTCCTCATACCAAGGTCGATGGAGGTATAGAATTTAAAAATGATCCATGAGATATTCTTATAGTTATGTGCTGAACACCGTGTTTTCGATATAAAAAAAAAGAGCTCCCCTAGTGGGTAAAATATGAACTACCTGCTGACCTTTATTTCCGTCTTGTTGTTTTTTTTTTAATTCTCTTATTTTGAAATATTTCTTATAACTCTGTCTTACATTGGTTTGGACTTATTTTTGTTCTATGATGTAGCCCGGCAGCCTCTTCATCAGGAGGAAGATCCTGGCAGCCTCTTCATCAGGAGGAAGATCCTGGCAGCCCCTTCATCAGGAGGAAGATCCCGGGCCGTGAACATTCACATTCACATGAACCCGGAGAAGATTGGACCCCATTCAGACCCTTTATCTCTGCTGGGGGAGGAGGAAGGGTCTCCTCCAGTGGTTTGTGGGGGCTGAGGGGCCGAGAGGGGAGAAAGGGAGGAAACAGAGGCCATTGTTGTTCCTCTGAAGTACTAATTCAGCGCTGATTCCTCTCCACTCACTCAGGAGACGCTTTAATTGTCTCCGTTTGCATCTAAAGCTCGTTTGCAGCTTTTTAATGACTCTATAAAGTCTCGTTGAAACGGGATCTGATGGAGACCCCGAATGCTTCCAACCTGCTGATGGGTGACCAGAGAGGTTTTCCCACCTCAGTGATGTGTTTATGGTGTTTTTATTCGAGGGGGGGGGGTCTTAACTGGGCCAAGTTGTCATAATAATCCCGTTTCCTGCAGGATTACGTTTTAAACATGTTGAAAGCTACATTCGCTCTGGAGCTACGCAGAATATGTGTTTTAATTGTGCTGCGTTCATGATCCATTAAACTTAAGCTTGAAATACGTATTTTCTTTCATTAGACAGTCTTTGTGCTAAGCTATGCTACATACATCCCGACCCACAGCAGCTCATAGAGATGATTGTATTGAAAAATGACGGATTACTTCTTTAATTGTTCGATTAGAATGATTAGAAATCCATGTAGCCTGGATTTCTAAATCAGTTCAGATTGTTTTTAGTTACTATTAGCTTTCAAGCTAGGTGATCTCTATGTTAGCTAACATTTCTGGTAAATTAGCTAGAAACATTTCAGCTAATTAGCGCCTTGTTTTTCCAGTTGAGCTAACGGTTTAAATGGTTAAACCTTTTCAGTTCAGGTTAGTTGAGATGTTTAGTTACTAAAACATTTCCCTTAAAGTTAGCATAAGCATAGCATGAGTTGATCTTAGCTTACAGCCTCTCAAAAGATACTTAACAGACAATAATAAAACATACAATCAACAGATTATAGAATATATGTGAGGTTTCTTAATTATAATATGACCAAAATGAATTATATTGATCGTAAATGTGTTATTTTTTAATTATTATTAGGTTTCTTTATGTTCTATAAATAAAGACTAAATCAACTAAATTAACAGCACTGGTTGATTATTAGCCAGCAGGTTAGCTAACAGCAAAATAATGCTACTGAAAGATACTTGTTTAAGTTACCAGTCTTATTAATCAGCCAAAAAAGGGTTTAGCACCTATTAGCTCAAATTAGCGACTAAAGATCTCGACGGATTTTAGCTTACATTGGAGTTTAGCTAACTTATTTGGTTCAGATTAGCTCAACGCCCATTTTGGCTAGCTAACATATCACCCTAAATTTTTAACTGACAACTCAGATTGGCTAATGTTAGCTAAAGGAACAACTGGTCAGTGAAAGATCTGTATTAAGTTAAGCTTATATTTCCGTTTAAGCGCTTAAATTGCGTCGTCCAGGTTAAATAAGAACAATTAGCAACATTTTGCATCAAATTAGCCAACCGCTTATTTTATAAACATTTACGGATAAAACGATTGTACTGGTTGATTGTTAGCTTGAAGGTTAGCGTTGAGCACAATTTAAGTATAAGACGTACCTGTGGAAGTTAAGCCCCACCCATTTTATCTACACTTCACCTGAGGCAGAAACTCGGCCTCCACCGCCACCCTTTGTTTTTTTTTGACGATCCATCAGAACTTCCTTTCTAGAAACCTGAAGTCAACGTTGTCAGGAAAGCTGAGAGGCCATAACTGGATGTGATGACTTCCTGTGAGAACATGTCTGACTTCCTCCTGGGATAGGAACCCAGACTTTGGTTATATTTGGACTGGAGTTCTGATCGGGTGTCGGTTTGATTCCGCGTGTAAACAGACGTAGATCTTCTGCTGTCACTGAGGAAACGCTCTTTGTTGACAGACGGCCTCTCGGCTCTCCTTTTCTTTTCCTGCTAAAATCAGTAAAACTAACAGTCCACTTCCAACCGTATTTGCTCGCCGCCATTCAGCGCCGCACAAAGCCCGGTTCAATCACTTTTCTCCACAAGTGGGACTCGCCGTTTTGTTTCCACAAAATAAACTACCGGAGACTCTTTATCTCTCCTCCAGCCTCCTCGCAGCTTTTATGCGGCGGCCGCCCCGAGCCTCAATGAGGGTGTCAGCGCTGAAGAATGCCTCGCCCCCTCCTCCTCCTCCTCCTCCTCCTCTTGCTCAGCTCGCCGGGATTCAGCCGCCGTCCGGCCGGCTGACAGCTTCCCCTCCGTGTCGCCCCGGCGACTGAGAGGACCACACACAAACACACTCCACGTCCTTCACGCCGCCGCAATTCTTCTTCCCGGCCTGTTTTTGCGGGGCGAGAGTGTTTGCCTCGGCGGGGCTTTTCTCCCCGGCGGTTCTTCCCCTCGAGGACTTCCAAACAAATTTCAAGCATGAGCGTAAAAGCTGTTGAGTGTTTCCGCACAATGAAAACGTTCCGTCTTTGTGCTCCGGGTCAAAAGTTCTCAACACTCGTCTCTGTTTGAGCAGCGCGGCCAGTTTTACTGCGATATTTACCTACGTGGGGAAATTAGCATATTCTCAATGTTGAGGAATCACGGCAGCGGCGGCGCCAGATTTAACCAACCACAACCTCATGTTCCCGGTTCCCGACTTCTCTTTGCTTTTTCAGCGCCAGTCCGCATCCATCCGTGACCTCGTTAGTATTCACAAATATACACAAATACTTTATGACTTCTTTATGATTCTTCAAACAAATTCAAATTCTCGTACAACTGCGACAAATTTGCGACTTAGCAACTTCTCGTAAAACGGCAACTATTCCCAGAAAACTAATGTGACTTTTTCTTTGGAGTAGGACAGTTTACTTTAGCATAATTTACTCGTAAAGTTACGATTTTTCACGTAAAAAGGTGTGAAACAGCCGTTACTCTCGTTAAACTTCCTTGACTTTTTCGATGCTGTTTTTATGTGACGCTTTCATCGCAACGTTGTTATTTTCTCGTTAAAATTTGTTACGATTCTTTTAAGATGCCGACTATTTAAGCGAAACGGCGCCAATTCTCATAAAACCCTGACTAAATTGCAGCTATACCTTTTAAAATATCCTGTAAAACTCTGACTGTTCTCCTAAACCTGCGATTAAATTGCGACTATTAATGTCAAACTGCGATCTTCCTCCGAAAAATGGCAAGTATTCACGTAAAACGGTTACAGGTCTGTAAAACTCTGATTCAATTGCGACTTTTCTTGTGTTTTCCTTTAAAATGGACTTCTCTGATAAAATTGCGACATCTTTTGTGGTGATTTAGTTTCTAAGGGTCCAGCTGGTGTCACAGAACCGGGTTGGTTCAAGAAATCTTCCAATCTTAAACTTGTCTTTAGTTTTAATCGGGTTGTTTCGGGTTAAACTCACTTTATCTCAGACTCACTGAGGATGTCTCACTATTCGACGAGGTCGAGATCTTCCTTCTGACTCCTCCCCCTCTCTACCAGACAGCGGATGCTGTCGGGCTGCGGTTGGCCGACTGACTGATGGTTGCGGGGGGGAGGGGGGGTGGGGGCCGTTTGGGCGGCTGCACGGCAGTCAGTCTTTAAAGTTAAACAGCCATAAAAGGCTGCGGGAACTCTGACCTTCACGATCTAACCGAGCAGGAAAAGCCAATGATGTGTACAAGGCCTCGCTCGGCCTCAGCAGATTATAAAATATGTCCCGCCGTCACAAAAAGAAGACGGTGCGTCACCCTGTGACAGATGCCGGCCCGCTATTTTAATAACAGCCCAATTTCTGCGGCACTAAAATGTTTTAGTGTCGCCGATAAAGCATGCGGCGTGACACGGGGAGGCGTGTCCGAGCACCGCAAAGCAAGATGGACTAGGTGGCGCCGCCCGGAGGCGAACGCCACGACATGACAACCCGCCGGGTCTCATGCTGCAAGATGAGATCAGAACCGGCGGTTTGTTGACAAACAAACATTCTGACTTTTATGAGCAGCTCAAATAAAAGTCCATCAGAACGTGTGTGGAGATACTGTATATAACAAAACACCGTATATATAAAACATATAAAACATATATATAATATATATATAACATGTAAAATATATATAATATATATATATAATATATATATATAATATATATAACATATAAACATATATTACATATAAAACATATAAAACATATAAAACATATAAAACATATTAAACATATTAAACATATAAAACATATAAAACATATTAAACATATAAAACATATTAAACATATTAAACATATTAAACATATTAAACATATAAAACATATTAAACATATTAAACATATAAAACATATAAAACATATTAAACATATAAAACATATTAAACATATAAAACATATTAAACATATTAAACATATTAAACATATTAAACATATTAAACATATTAAACATATAAAACATATTAAACATATTAAACATATTAAACATATAAAACATATTAAACATATTAAACATATAAAACATATAAAACATATTAAACATATAAAACATATTAAACATATTAAACATATTAAACATATTAAACATATAAAACATATTAAACATATTAAACATATAAAACATATAAAACATATTAAACATATAAAACATATTAAACATATAAAACATATTAAACATATTAAACATATTAAACATATTAAACATATAAAACATATTAAACATATAAAACATATTAAACATATTAAACATATAAAACATATAAAACATATAAAACATATAAAACATATAAAACATATTAAACATATAAAACATATTAAACATATTAAACATATTAAACATATAAAACATATTAAACATATTAAACATATAAAACATATAAAACATATTAAACATATAAAACATATTAAACATATAAAACATATTAAACATATTAAACATATAAAACATATTAAACATATAAAACATATTAAACATATTAAACATATTAAACATATAAACATATTAAACATATAAAACATATAAAACATATTAAACATATAAAACATATAAAACATATTAAACATATTAAACATATAAACATATTAAACATATAAAACATATAAAACATATTAAACATATAAAACATATTAAACATATTAAACATATTAAACATATTAAACATATAAAACATATAAAACATATTAAACATATTAAACATATAAAACATATATAACAAATAAAACATATTAAACATATTAAACATATTAAACATATAAAACATATTAAACATATTAAACATATAAAACATATAAAACATATTAAACATATAAAACATATTAAACATATAAAACATATTAAACATATAAAACATATAAAACATATTAAACATATTAAACATATAAAACATATTAAACATATAAAACATATATAACAAATAAAACATATTAAACATATAAAACATATTAAACATATAAAACATATAAAACATATAAAACATATTAAACATATAAAACATATTAAACATATTAAACATATTAAACATATAAAACATATTAAACATATAAAACATATAAAACATATAAAACATATTAAACATATAAAACATATTAAACATATTAAACATATTAAACATATAAAACATATAAAACATATTAAACATATAAAACATATTAAACATATTAAACATATAAAACATATTAAACATATTAAACATATAAAACATATTAAACATATAAAACATATTAAACATATTAAACATATAAAACATATTAAACATATTAAACATATAAAACATATTAAACATATAAAACATATAAAACATATTAAACATATTAAACATATAAAACATATTAAACATATTAAACATATTAAACATATTAAACATATAAAACATATAAAACATATTAAACATATAAAACATATTAAACATATTAAACATATAAAACATATTAAACATATTAAACATATAAAACATATTAAACATATAAAACATATTAAACATATTAAACATATAAAACATATTAAACATATTAAACATATAAAACATATTAAACATATAAAACATATAAAACATATAAAACATATTAAACATATAAAACATATTAAACATATTAAACATATTAAACATATAAAACATATTAAACATATTAAACATATAAAACATATAAAACATATTAAACATATAAAACATATTAAACATATAAAACATATTAAACATATAAAACATATAAAACATATTAAACATATTAAACATATAAAACATATTAAACATATAAAACATATATAACAAATAAAACATATTAAACATATAAAACATATTAAACATATAAAACATATAAAACATATAAAACATATTAAACATATAAAACATATTAAACATATTAAACATATTAAACATATAAAACATATAAAACATATTAAACATATAAAACATATTAAACATATTAAACATATAAAACATATTAAACATATTAAACATATAAAACATATTAAACATATAAAACATATTAAACATATTAAACATATTAAACATATAAAACATATTAAACATATTAAACATATAAAACATATAAAACATATTAAACATATAAAACATATTAAACATATAAAACATATTAAACATATAAAACATATAAAACATATTAAACATATTAAACATATAAAACATATTAAACATATAAAACATATATAACAAATAAAACATATTAAACATATAAAACATATTAAACATATAAAACATATAAAACATATAAAACATATTAAACATATAAAACATATAAAACATATTAAACATATAAAACATATAAAACATATTAAACATATAAAACATATAAAACATATTAAACATATTAAACATATTAAACATATTAAACATATAAAACATATATAACAAATAAAACATATTAAACATATAAAACATATTAAACATATAAAACATATAAAACATATAAAACATATTAAACATATAAAACATATAAAACATATTAAACATATTAAACATATAAAACATATAAAACATATTAAACATATTAAACATATTAAACATATTAAACATATAAAACATATAAAACATATTAAACATATTAAACATATAAAACATATAAAACATATTAAACATATAAAACATATTAAACATATTAAACATATTAAACATATAAAACATATTAAACATATTAAACATATAAAACATATTAAACATATTAAACATATAAAACATATTAAACATATTAAACATATTAAACATATTAAACATATTAAACATATAAAACATATTAAACATATTAAACATATTAAACATATAAAACATATAAAACATATTAAACATATAAAACATATTAAACATATTAAACATATAAAACATATTAAACATATTAAACATATAAAACATATTAAACATATAAAACATATTAAACATATTAAACATATTAAACATATAAAACATATAAAACATATTAAACATATAAAACATATTAAACATATTAAACATATTAAACATATTAAACATATAAAACATATTAAACATATTAAACATATAAAACATATAAAACATATTAAACATATAAAACATATTAAACATATAAAACATATTAAACATATTAAACATATTAAACATATTAAACATATTAAACATATTAAACATATAAAACATATTAAACATATTAAACATATTAAACATATAAAACATATTAAACATATTAAACATATAAAACATATAAAACATATTAAACATATAAAACATATTAAACATATTAAACATATAAAACATATAAAACATATTAAACATATAAAACATATTAAACATATAAAACATATTAAACATATTAAACATATTAAACATATTAAACATATAAAACATATTAAACATATAAAACATATTAAACATATTAAACATATAAAACATATAAAACATATAAAACATATAAAACATATAAAACATATTAAACATATAAAACATATTAAACATATTAAACATATTAAACATATAAAACATATTAAACATATTAAACATATAAAACATATAAAACATATTAAACATATAAAACATATTAAACATATAAAACATATTAAACATATTAAACATATAAAACATATTAAACATATAAAACATATTAAACATATTAAACATATTAAACATATAAACATATTAAACATATAAAACATATAAAACATATTAAACATATAAAACATATAAAACATATTAAACATATTAAACATATAAACATATTAAACATATAAAACATATAAAACATATTAAACATATAAAACATATTAAACATATTAAACATATTAAACATATTAAACATATAAAACATATAAAACATATTAAACATATTAAACATATAAAACATATATAACAAATAAAACATATTAAACATATAAAACATATTAAACATATTAAACATATAAAACATATAAAACATATTAAACATATAAAACATATTAAACATATAAAACATATTAAACATATAAAACATATAAAACATATTAAACATATTAAACATATAAAACATATTAAACATATAAAACATATATAACAAATAAAACATATTAAACATATAAAACATATTAAACATATAAAACATATAAAACATATAAAACATATTAAACATATAAAACATATTAAACATATTAAACATATTAAACATATAAAACATATAAAACATATTAAACATATAAAACATATTAAACATATAAAACATATTAAACATATAAAACATATAAAACATATTAAACATATTAAACATATAAAACATATTAAACATATAAAACATATATAACAAATAAAACATATTAAACATATAAAACATATTAAACATATAAAACATATAAAACATATAAAACATATTAAACATATAAAACATATTAAACATATTAAACATATTAAACATATAAAACATATAAAACATATTAAACATATAAAACATATTAAACATATTAAACATATTAAACATATTAAACATATTAAACATATTAAACATATAAAACATATTAAACATATAAAACATATAAAACATATTAAACATATTAAACATATAAATGAAAGGACAATGTCATGAATTCACCAGAAACATTCAAAAAAAAAAATCTCATAATAAAATCAAGTTTTGAGATTCATGTTACGAGAATTAAATTCTAGCGTCACGACAAGAGGATCAAATATTTCGGACAAAGACGGAAAAACGTTGTAATATTACAGGAAAGAAAGAAATCGCGTATCTCAAACGTCGTAACGTCACATAAATGACGCTAGGTTGTCTGAAATTTAGCTCAATATATTGCGAAAAAAATAATAAAATGTTGCGAAATTTAAGTCGGAATGTCGTGAGAATAAAGTTGTAATTTTGCCAGCGTGAAGTCACGATGCGCTGAAAATTAAGTCGGAATATCATGAGGATGAAGCGGGAAAGTTGCTAAAAGTGAATCGGAACGTCGTGACGATGGATTCATAATGTCGCAAGAATTAAGCCAGAATGTCGTGAGAATGTCGTGAGAATGAAGTTGTGCTGTCACGAGAATGAAATCGGAATTTCCCAGGAACGGCGTCAGACTATCACAAGAATAAAGTCAAGATATCGCAGGAATGAAGTTAGAATATGTCAAAAAGAAGGTAGTCGTAAAGTCACGACAATGAAGTCGTGATTTTGCGAAAATGTTGTTGTGTTGTGATGAGAAGGACAATAAAGGTCCAAAGTTTCAAAACCTCAGTTGGAATGTCGCAAAGATGAAGTGTAACTTCACGAGAACGGTGTGGTGATGTCACCAGAACCGAACCCGGATTCTTTTGTCTCTTCTCAAATGGAGCCCAGACAGAACCCAGACAGAACCTCAGCGTTTACTTCAAGTTCAATGCTGTGAATAATAAGGAGAGCGACAAAAACCCGTTTGGGTCTCGTGTCTGCGTCCAGATTCTGTGCCATGGAACTAACAGGGGGTGGGGGATGCGGCCCGAATGGGACCATGACCTGTCGACCCGTTTAAAGGACCCAAAGGTGCAGCGAAATGTGGATTTGTTCGTTGTTCGTGGGGTAGTTCTGGTTCGGGGAATTTGGTTTGAAGGACAGGAACAGATTCTAACATTTGTGATCCACCCCCTGCAGCCCCCCCCCCTTTGTCTCGAGGGACCCCCACCTCTCCTGTCCCCCCGTCTTCAGCCCCATCTTTGTGAACGGCGGCGGCGTTGGGCCCGTCTTCTTCAGCGGGTTCCCTCTTTGTGCTCATTAAATATTTAATGGAGAGTTTAGCCGTTAGCCGGGATTAGCCTGAAGTCTCCAGGGAGTCGGACATGATTCCTCACCAGTCTGTCCTTTGATCCGCCATTTAAGGCCCGCCGTGTCGCGTTCGAGGTTCTGATAGTGGATCGGCGGATTAGTCCTCGCTCAGCAGGTTCTGAGGTCAACTGTCGAAGGTTCTGTTTGGGTACAGTAATGATATAGACATCGACATGGACAACATAAGAATGTTCTTAGGGTTTGAGGTACTGTATTGGGTTCTGTTGGTGGTTCAGGAGATCTTCAGAACTATGATGGTACTTTATCTGTCTCTCAGAGGTTTCATGGGTTTTTAGATGGTTCTACAGCTGATTTAAGAGGTTTGTCCCTGTTTTTAACACGGTTCTGGGTACTTGACTCTCTGATTTGGGTTCCAGGAGGAACCAAAGGAATGGATCTCACAGCAGATGGAAAACCAGGAGGAAATCCAAAAACCCCGTTGTTTGGTTGAGGAGGACGGGATGTTAGAGTTCTGCCTTTTGAGGATGTTCTGGTACTGAGATGGTTTTTGGTATTGTTGAGGATGTGTCGGGACATTTGAGGAGGTCGTCTTGAGGCTTAAGGCTCTTCTGGGTTCCTCGTGACGGAGTTCAAAGGTCATGGCCCGAGTCGGTTCACTCATACGTATTTCTACTGTCCTTGAAATAGTTCTATGGTTTCTTGATGAGATCCAGTTCTGCTGAAGGAACTTCTGGTTTTACTGCTGGTTGTCATGGAGGTCTCAGGTTTTTCTGAGGACCATCTGAAGATGGTTTCTTTGAAGGTGGATCAGGGAGATCTTTTGAAAAGGTCTTAGGCTTTTTCAGGAGGCCGTAGGTTTCTTTGAGATGGTTCCCGCGTGTCACCGGAGAAGAGGTTCTGAGTGTGTTTCAGGTATCAGAGCGCTGGTGAGGTTTTGGGTTTCCTCGGAGAGGTTCTTGGTTTCCTGGAGGATCATCTATCGGTGGTTGTGATGGTCCTAGGGGTGTTTGAGGAGGTCATATGTTTCTTTGAGAACGTTCCAGACCGCCTCAGGAGTCTAATGGTGTTCTTGAAGAGGTTCTGTTTGTTTGTGGAGGTTCTGGGTTTGAGGACGTGGACCGTAGGCCCTTTTGTGTCACGCTGAAAGAACCGTTGGAGTAAATATGGATGAACCAGCAGATCGGGCTGCTGGCGGTGAAATGTTGGCGTCCTCCTTCAGAGACGAGGCGGTAATGATGTGAGATCTTGGCAGGTTCTGGTGTTTACTCGTGTGGACTGGAACCCAGACTGGCAGTCCGGCTGTCTTTGTAGTGGCAGCGCTCTATAAACTGACACCCTGAGGGTCTCGGTTGGGCTGGGGGACGTAAGTGTTGGGGGCCTGCGGGACCACGCCTCCTCGCCACCATATGTTAGAGATGCGGAGTCGAACATGGAACCGTTGGCAGAAGACGTGACCCATTTATCAACATGTAGTCTTTCCACGTATCGATACCAACATGGCGGGTCATTGCCGATAATCGACGGCCATCAGTTTGATGCTAACGACTGTTAGCCTCTGCGTTAGCTTGAGTCTCCTGAGGATATAAACTGTCCGTTTGTGGACCTAATAATACCAATAATAATACTTATTATGTACCTATTTGACACGCTGGTTAATTTTATGAATCTACTGGATAATCTTATACATTTTATATTTATATGACATTTTTATATTTAATATTTTTTTATGTAATTTTTCATCATTTATCCTGTTTTATATATTAATTTTACGTTTTTTTTAATCTATTTGATTTTCTTTTATTATTTGTTCCATATATAACACATATAGTCTTCACGTTTTATATATATTTGTATATTTTGTTCTCATAGTTTAACTTTTTGTACGTGTTGGTTTCGATAAATGCGTGATAAAGCGAATAAATGTCTGCAGAAATCAACAAACGAGTATTTTTTAAACGTACAATGATTTTTTTATTTTTTTAATCTCCACTGTCATGTTCAGATTTGCAAACGTGTGGTTTGTAATTTGAGGTAAATCTGGAAATTCCGTAAATTCCGTAAATTAGAGCCAGTTAGCCGTAGCCGTGGCTGGAGGGGGCGGGGCTTAAACCGGAAGTAGACCTCAAGTTGACGTGGCTTGAACAAAAGTCGATATGTTCTTCGATTATTGTTGTTTATAATTTACTGAGCAGCTACAGAATAAAAGAATTTACAGGATAATTTCTTTGTAATGAGGAACAAACACAAGTTTTTTTTAAAATATGAAATGAAAGGCATCAATCAGCTTTTATACAAATTATAGATATTTTTCAATTTACCTTTTTATCCATTGAATTTTCAGTTTGATGTTTGTCTGTGATCAAAATCTTTTACTACCTAAAGCCTTTTTATATATATATATATATATATATATATATAAATATAAGTAAAATAAGTCAAATCTGATGCTTTACTTTGTAAATCCTTATTTTGTTTCTACATGGAGTTAGTATTTATTAAATAAATAAAGATACATTTACGGTGTCACGGAAACAAAGAGCAGGATGTGAGTCTAATTACAAAAACTGAAGAGCAATGAATAAAAATAAAGAAATAGATGAATAAACAATAGAAGTATTAGACACTATTTACATAAGACATAAATGAGTGAGAGTAAATCATTATATATATAATATTATATATATATATATAATATTATATATTTTATAGTTGGCCAAGCAATTAGAATATTTGGAATGACATTAATTTAATTTCAGTTTAAATTCTTTTTTAATATTTGGCACATTTTGATTTATCATAGAAAACGTTTATTAAATTATAATAAAACTCCAAGAAATACTTATAGATAGTTAATAGTAAGAAACGCTGCAGAATTAATAGTTTGGCTGCTTTGGACATAAATTCCCTCCTGAAGCCGGATTTTATTTTATACCACATCTTAACCGTAAACCAGGCAAAAACAAACATGACAGAATAAAAGTCTGTATTATTATTGTTATCATTATTAATAACTACGGCTCTGATCGTCCCGGCGGAGCAGCACCTCCTTTTATTAGCCCACAGGGTCGTTTCCCGCCGTCCCGTCGATTCATCGGCCGCGGAGATAATCCTGTGATAAATCCTTCGCCGTGCCCTTCACAGCTGTCATCGCACCGCCATAAACAGCATTTATAACAATCTGAGGAGGAGGGGGGGGTCGTCTGCTTAGCATGCAGAACAGATTAAGATGGTCTCCTCCGAGCCGCCGCTTCATCCGTGACAGACAGACGGACTCATGGGAAATGTTCGTCTCCCGCCCGTTTGTTCCCGGCGGGATGAGCGGCGGCGACGGCGGCGGCGCTCATTCGTGGAAACAGGGGCACGGATTTTTAAATCTCTGTAGGAGAGAAATAGTTCTAAAAGTCTAGAACATTTTTGTTTTGTAAAAATGATATAAAAATAAAAATATTGATTTATTTTAGTATTTTTTCATTTTGGTGTTTTTTGCACAGAAAGCTGTCAAACAATATTTCATGTGAGATCGTAACACCTTTTTTTTTTTTTTTTTTACCTCTTACATCATTTATCACGATGTGGATTAAAGTAAAAAATATTTTGTTGACTTTTTAATCCCTAAACATTTTTAATTTGAAGGTTTTTCTAATAAATCTGGTCTCGCCGCATGACATCATCCGTGTTTCTCTCACCCTCCACCGTAAAATCTGCTTCTTTCATTATTATACAGACTTTACAGAAGATAAAACATCTTATATCATAGGAATAAAATACGACAAATAAAATATATATAGTTCTGTTAAGTTGGTTTAACCTCATTTAACAAAATCTGCCTTTAAAAAAGAACTTTTGTCTCATTTTAGGGGAAAATGTTTGTAAGGAAAATATCCGATAAACTGATGAAAGAACAAACGTTTCTACAAATCTTTAAGTAAATAAGTTTAAATACGGTTCTGTAATCATCAGGGTGCCAACAAACGACCAAACAATCACTTCACGTTCTTCAGAATAATCTTTTTTGGTTTTTCAGGTGGTTTGAGGTGCAAATAAATCGGAACAAATTAAGTGGATTAAAGTATGAAACGTTTTTCTCCTTCACGTTTTGAGTGAAACTGTTTTTACTATAATGATGTGTTTATTTTTTTAAAGGTCGGAGTTTCGAACAATCTCTTTACTTTTTACACGTCGTAGTAGAAAGACAAAAAAATGTGCCTCAATTTGACGGATGTACGAAACGAACCGTCGTATTTTGTGTCCCGTCAAAAGTTTTAATTACCCTGTTGAAGTAAAGCCTCCTCAACTTTAACAGGCGGGACAGTTACGCCAACGTTTAGCCCGACAGTTAGCCCCACTGTTAGCCCGAAACTTAGTCCGACAGTAAGTGCCAGACTTAATCCGACAATTTTTCTTAGATCAGATTGGATTCGATAAGATTCTGTATAGTCATTGTACAAAAACGTACAACGAAATTCCGGTTCACTCCAGCCCCAGACTTAACCCGACAGTTAGCCCAAGACTCAGTCTGACAGTTAGCCCCAGACTCAGTCTGACAGTTAGCCCCAGACTCATACCGACAGTTAGCCCCAGACTCATACCGACAGTTAGCCCCAGACTCATACCGACAGTTAGCCCCAGACTCATACCGACAGTGAGCCCTAGACTTAACCCGACAGTTATCCCTAGACTTAACCCGACAGTTAGCCTCAGACTCAGTCTGACAGTTAGCCCCAGACTCATAACGACAGTTATCCCTAGACTTAACCCGAGTGTTATCCCTAGACTTAACCCGACAGTTAGCCTCAGACTCAGTCTGACAGTTAGCCCCAGACTCATACCGACAGTTAGCCCCAGACTCAGCCCGACAGTTAGCCCCAGACTCATACCGACAGTTAGCCCCAGACTCAGTCCGACAGTTAGCCCCAGACTCATACCGACAGTTAGCCCTAGACTTAACCCGACAGTTAGCCCCAGACTCATACCGACAGTTAGCCCAAGACTCAGTCCGACAGACCCAAAGTTAGCCCAAGTTTGTTGTCCAATAGTATGCCCGACTGTAAGCCCCACAGTTATCCCTACAGTTAGCCGACAGTTAGCCTGACAGTAGGACAGTATTCCGGCTGAATAACATAATCCATAAATCCTAATTATTCAGTATCACTTGGTGGTTATCATATAAAACTTTTATTTTTTTTAAAGGTGGGGCTGATAAGTGCATTATTAATTAAATGTATTATTATTATTCTTACTATTACAGAATCCGAGCCTCCTCCGTTCTCGCTCTTCTTTGATTTCACTATGTTTGACCATAAACATCCTTTCCTGCAGTAGAAGTACTCAGACCGTGTATTTCCTCCTGAGTTAAACGCACGCCGTCACGCAGTCGTCCGTCAGTGGCATCAGCGCCGCCAGCTGTCTGCTGTGTAAAGAACACAAAGGACAAAGGAGGCATTAAGAGGCGTCATAAACGCCATCACACCCGTAACACGCTCCATTTAATACCGGCGAGCTCCATTGGTTCATCATCAGTCCGTTTAACTTTTACTGACCACCGGACACACGGTACGGAAGCCCGTCCAGGCCAGAACCTAAACAAATACAGGGGTCACATTTGTTTTCGTGTCTCCAGAGAAAATATGAAGATTTGATTTGATTTGATGAAGAAAAATGTTAATTAATTTTTTTTTTTTTGGCCATTTGTTTTAACTTTATCACATTATTTGATCGCATTTATTTAGATTCTGGTTGATCTGATTGAATGAAATTCTTATTTCAAAGCACTACTACCTGCTAACTGCTCACTGGCACCAGCTGCTAATTGCTAATTGCTACTCCCACTCACTTCAAAGAGAGGCTAATTGTACTTCTTTCTAATTGGTACCGACTGCCAAGTGCGTCTAGTTTCTAACTGGGACCAGCTGCTAACTAGCACTAGCCACAGACTGGTAATATCTGCTAACAGATACTCATCGCTAAAGCTGCTAACTGCTACTAGCTGGTTGACGATGTTCAGGACGGTTGTGGACTAATTGCGTTGAAGTGGGCTCAGGCCTTTCTTGTGGTTCTGTTGGGTGTGGATTATCCGGTCCGGTTTATTGTCCTGCTACAGCCTCAGGTATTTATAGGACTGTACCATGTCCACAACCACGCCCTGATTTGGAACTGGTTTAGGACTTCTGTCTTCTGAAGTCCACCACCAGCTCCTTCCACACCCCTAACCCCCCTAACCCCCCCGCCTCCACAGGTCCAACACTCCCGGTGTCATCACAGAACTTTTGTGGGTGGTATGAGTTGGTGTTGTGTTTGAGGTCCGTGGGAAAGAGAAGTTTGGTAGCATTTATAGTGGACTGTGCTCAGGTGACGTAAACGGGCCGCAGTAAGTGATTAACCAACGCAAACAAGCTGGACTTAAGTTATGAGCCTGAATATGACCATTATATGACCATTTCCTGTTTGTCCCGTATGTCAATCAATGACCTGCCTGACCGGCGTTTGACGCCGTTAATGGTTTGACTCATTTTCTGACGTGTCGGAGCAACAACGTCATTGTTTACCCTTCATCAGGAGTAAATCCGCCGCCGGACTCAACAGGTGTCTGTCAGCCTCCAGGGAGGAGAGGAGAAAGGAGGGATTAAAAAGGGAAGGAGAGAAGGAGGCAGAGTAGTGAAGAAGGAGAAAGGTTGAGATGTAGGCATCAGGTGGAGGAAGAGGAGCAGAGACCTGGGAGACTCCGCCCGCTGCATCCAATCAGCTTCCCTCCCTCAGGCGCTAACACGCCGGTTTCAAACAGCGAGGGGCGGGACACTCATCAATTCTGCAGATCGTCATCGAGCTCCACCTGTTAGTATGAATAAATATTGTCATTTACCTGGAGCACGCAGGAAGTGACTCACTGATGCTCAGGGCTCAGTGGGCGGAGCTAAGTCAGACAGAGACAGTTTCCACAGACAAGTTTCTCTTCACTGTCACATGATGCGCGTCTTTAACCCCAAGTCTAATCTGACGCTCTGTGAGGCAGTGGGGGCGAAGGTCAGATGTTTTGACTAATTGTTATCTGGGAGACCCCCAAAAGGTAGTAGCAGGTAGCCGTAGCAGATAGCATGTAGTAGCAGTTTGTAGCAGGTTGTGGCTGGTAGCAGTAGCTCGTTGCAGCAGGTAGTGGCAGCTGTGTTAATGCGCCACGGTAAGGTTAGCTGCAGATGAGCTAACTATAGCTGCAGTGAAATTAGCTGCCTATGTGCTAACCTTAGCTGCATCAAGGTTAGATACTGATGTGCTTACACGTTAGCTGTAGTTATATGGCAGCCGAGATGATTATGTCAGCTCCAGCGTGGCTAGCTCCCAACATACTAATGTTCGCTACATGAACTGGCGTCCGAAGAGCTGATGTTGGCTGTAGCGAGGTTGGCTTCCGACTTGCTAACAGTAGCTGCGGCATACTGTCTCCAAAAGTGCTAATGTTAGCTTCACCAAGGCTAGCTGCAGATTTACAAACATTAGCTCTTGTATACTGGCAGCCGTGGTGCTAATGTCAGTTGCAGTGAGGTTGGCTGCCAACATGCTAATGTTGTAAGCTCGATTGTTGTAAATTACCTGCCGACAGGTTAGCTGTCAACGTTTTAACATTAGCCGCAGCAAAGTTAGCTGCTGATATTCTAAAGTTATCTTCAGGAATCTGGCAGTGGATGCAGGCCCCACCGCATTATCTCCGCGTAGAAAGGGCTTTCGATTAGCATGTTAGCATGCTAAAGCTATTATGATCGATTTTTGCAGGTGGTTGTTATGCTAACTATTTATTATCGTCGGTGGGCTTCGGTTTAAAATCAAGAGGCCCGTTTGAACAGAATCAGAATAGCAGAGAGTCGCTAATCGGCCCGTTAAATCTTCACCGCCAATAATTCTCTTCATTCCAAATATTCAAGTTTAAAAGTAGAAAATTAAATAAAATGAGAGAGTGGTTTTAATGATCAGATCAGTCAGGAGTCATTTAACGTGTTTCCATTAATAACCCATCAATTATCCTGTTAACCTGCCGAAGAAAAAACCCTCTAAACTCGCCTCAATTACCGGATCCACCATGAATCCGCCAATAAACTCCGCCCCCCTCGCCGCTGTGACAAGTTAATGAAGAATTCATCTGGATTTAATGAACAAATTAAGGGGCTTTAATGCGTAAAATAACATATTTTGGTTCATTCTGGGGGCGCCGGAGAGTCCCGTCA